>JAIZAY010000054.1:0-194995 GCA_029531755.1 Holothuria leucospilota
ATTTTCCAAAGTCCCCTCGACTCTCTGGCCAAGAGCCAATTAAGGGGCGAAACCAAACATTACTCCCGAAGGAGCTTTGCTCCCCGAACGAACAACATATACGTCCCCAAAGGAGACAACAAACTTAACTGACCAACCAGGCTTATTTGTTAATGAGGACTGGAAATTGTAATTCCCGGTTTCATCACTTCATCAATTATTTTTGCATCCAATGTTGAAATTTAAAATATAGTAGTAATACAGAAGTAATACAGATTGAAGTGTTTATCATACAGTAATTTTAAGTGTTGTGCTACTAATACAGATCCAAGTGAATAGCATATACTATGTACAATCCCATGGGGTCAAGTGTAAAGACAAAGTGGGGTATCCCTAAAAATTGTTAGCTTCTTACTTTTCCTATTTTCAGTTTCAGGTGGAAAAGTGATCTCAAAGACACAATTTTGGAAATTTTTGTTTCAGTGCTCCTTTCATATGTAACGGCCTAAGTGTATGGGGTTGTTAACATATATTGGTATAGGCCTAACCCTTTTAAAACAATAGAATGGTGGGCTCTGGAAAACAGCTTTCTAGCACAGTATCAGCATGGTTAAAAATAGGGCTGTCACTATAACTGCAGAATGACATTGTGATTAATTGCTTAATTGTCGACGAAAGTATCGCTATACATCGCAGTATCGCGATACTACCCAACGAAAATTGAACCTGTAAACGTATTCAATTTTACGCTTGATACATTTCAAACTCTTTATTGCTTGATAGTTTTTGTAACTATTACGTTAATTTAGCAGCATGACATGTATTTGAAACAATGAAAACCTGCAATAAATGATTATGAAAGTCGTTAAAAACAATGCATTCATTTGCTTCTATTTTATTTCTTTCTTTTTTCGATATCGCGATACTTAAACAATGCCCAGTGTCGTACGCAGGGAAACTAGTATCGCGATTATCGTGATTATCCATGAATGGTGACAGCCATAGTTAAAAGCAAAAGTTGACATTTACATTCATATCCTTTCGCCTCGCCCAACTTTTATGACCCCCACCAGCAGTCGGAGTGCATCGTGTTGTAAAAGATCTTCAATTATACCTCCGCTCATGGGCGTCCGCAGAAAAAAATTCAAGGGGGGGGGCAAAATTTTTTAGGGGGCCCCACTTTTTGAGTTTAGATGCTGCTTTAGACACAGTGTTGACAAAGTCGTAGCCAGGAATTTGTCAAGGGGGGGGGGGCAAAGCCCATAGACAGACTCGCAGCGCCCCGCGCCACCATGGGTTGGCGCGGAGCGCAAGAAAATTTTGGCCCAAAATGCTTCCCAGATCGCTGGAAATGGCACATCCAAGGCCTATTTAATGCATATAAAAAGGGGAAACACTAGCAATATCGTAAATATAAACTTTAAAAAATACCAAGAATATGCCCGGGGGGGGGGGGGCTGTTGGGGTCTGAGTGTTGATATTTTTATTCAATTCCTGTTTTGAGAGTAGAAATTCACACTGACTGAACTGTTAGAAATGTTGATGTTATATTTTCTTCATTTTTCCCTTTATTTTTTCTTCGTTTTTTCAAGCTTTTGATTTCCAGGGGGGGGCAAGTGTCCCCCTTGCCCCCCTCCGGACGCCCATGCCTCCGCTCAAATCTTGTCAGCTCTGCTGTGTGAATGAGAGTTCATGCGTCGTGAAACAGGTCGTTTGCAACCTGACGTCAGTGACGATGTAGAGAGAGTAAATTTTTCCTCTTGACTTAGTAAAGTGTACAAATACAGTTCATAAAAATGAAACTGGAAAATACAGAAAAAATATCGAGTTACATGTGATTTTAAGTGTCATGAGAAACTTTTGCACAAATGCATACGGTTTACATTCAAATCCTGTGAAAGTCATAAGTGGAATGTTCCAGTTTCTTCGGACGGCCTTGTGGCCTGGTGGGGGTGGGGGTGTTAGCTTGTGTAATCCCAGACCGAAGACAAGTCATCTCAACAATTTACTTCTTTTGACCTGGAACTTGGCAGATTATGCAATAAAAATCACATATTTTCAAATTTTCTAAAAATATCCTACATTTTTATCTTTTCTTCAATAAAAACTTGAAGTTCTTAAATTTACGCCCACAATTTTCGGGGACCATAAATTTCGGCTTATTGTCCTAGGAGCAACCCTTTCCGGGGCCGTCACCGAGGCGTTCGGTTAACGGCTCCACCCCCGTAGGGAGCTCCCTCACCGGTCGGGGAAATTTATACCCCAGAAGTGAAAATTATTGTATCTTCGTGCTTTGAGTGGGCTCATTACTCAGTTTCACTCCTTTCCTAAAGTCCCCTTGACTCTCTGGCGAAAAACCGAAGGTCGCAAACCAAACATGCACTCACGAGGAGGAGCTCTGGTCCTCAAAGGAGTTGCGTCAACAAGGGATGCTTAATTTTAACCCTACCATCCTCTTGACTTTCAGACCTCTACATCAAGGGACGGTCACGCGTGGCTCCGTTCTAGACTGGGTGAAAAAAAATATATATTACTCCTGATTCTTAGCCAATTAAGGCCAAAAAGTGTTATCAGTTGCAATACTGTGTGTCTGATATTCTGGTGTTCTGCTATGCCTTGAAAATTAAGTTTGAACACGTTAAGCCAAACGTTGTATTTATTGTGTATAATAATCTGCTAACTCATTTACATGCTTAACAGTGTAATGCAGCAGACACAAATTCATAACTGTACCTGGCCTCTTAGTTCACAAAGGAAAAATAAAACCAAGTCATGAAATACCTCTTCATGCCTTGTGCCCTCTTTGCCATTGTTCACGTCAGAGGTCTACAGAATCTTACGGTGGGTAATTAGACCTATTTTACGTGACGTCTTTGTTTACGAGGCAATAATGAAGAATTTACGGGGGGGGGGGGGTTGTGGGTTGCGGGACTTGTGGGACTTGTGTATGTTTTACTAAGTGTTACTTGTAACCACTGCGTGACGTCCATTGGATTGGTCACTGATTTGCGTGCCCTAGTATATCTCCACCTCGCCTATCCCCGGCCCCACAAGGCAAGGGTGTCTAAAGCATTTGCCCCACGATGGCGCCAAACTCTCCGACAGGTAGAGGGCAGCAACCCGAAGCCTCGAGATAATCTAGTTTGCCGGAGTAATGACTACTGAATTTTTTGTTTTTGTACTCCGAACGTTTTTCGTTTTCATTGAATAAAATTCGAAATGTGGGGAATGTATTGAAGTAGATTTTGAAAATGAGGTTTTTGTTGTTAAAAAATAGAACGTTTGGGGATTTTGTTGAAGAATTTAGGCTACCCTCTTTGAGATCGCTCAAGTAACCCTCTCAACAACCTACCTGTCGCCACTGAGGATTACATACTTTTATTGTACCCATTGAGACTTTCTAGGGAAACTGGAAAATTTCCCAGACGGAGGGCCACCCTTTTGCGGCATGTCCACTTCCTGCAGAGAGGCCTTTCTTGGTGTTGCTATAAGAAACCTGACCTGAGTACATAATAGGTATATTGATTCAATACTTCTTTTAATGACGTTTTTCAAGCCCGAAGCAAGGGGGCTACAGAAAAAGTACCCCTTAGAAAACTTTTGGCTCCCTAGAAAATTAATTGTTGGTATAGCACTCGCCCTAAAATAGTTCGTCCCACCAGGCTCGTCCCTCCTTCAGTACTTATGTGTGGCTACGAGTCTGGTTTTGTTATAATACTATTGACCGATTTATTCTTACTGGGGTTCGACTCCTGGCCGGGTCATACCAAAGACTTTAAAAATGGAACATACTGCCATTGTGCTTGGTGCTCAGCATAAGCAATGGAGTAGGGAAAACAAGCCAGTGAGCCACAACTGGAAAAAAGGCCGTAGCCGGCCCGACTTAAACCAGTTGGTTAGAAATTGAGCCGTAAAACCTCATCTAACTCAAATCTAACTCTTACTGGACGGTCGTAGTAAAATAGAAGTACTTCAAACGCGATGCGATTGTTATAAATACTTTGTAAAAATCTTTTTAGTGTAACTAAACAACCATTTATCCTGCGTGTTATGCGGGTAGCTAGATAACTATAAAAATGGGCATATTAATTGAGGTAAGAAAACATCTTTTAGTAGGCGGCGAGATATACACAAAAATGCTTTCAGGCAACAATAGTTTTTAATATTCTAGGGTAAATTTTTCTAATGGCTCCGTCCCTTGCCCCTTCCTCAACCTTGGCTATGTCAAAAGTCTCATCGCGTTGTAGTGTAATTTTAATTCCAAAATTCCCGACTTTCGTAAATGCTCGGCAACATGCCCGCAATCCAGGGATACTATTTCTTATGCTAAGTTTATGATTGTTAAAACGAAGTCTAAATTTGGTGCTTGTTATCTCATCGCTCCGTGAGGAGGACTAGATATTGTTATCACTTTGCCAGTTGAAGCATATTTGGCAAAGCCAGCTGAAATTGGCACCGTTGCCATGGTAACGATTGGTGCCCCCAGATTACTAGTCTCAGGGTCTCACCCAAGGTGGGGTACCCCAAGGTAACTGGAACTTCATTTCTGTGTGTGTGTGGGAGGGGGGAGGGTCAAAACGTGTCCGTGTGCGCCCATGGTGTGTACAGTCATGATATGTGTATGTGTGAATTTTTGTTTTGCTAATATCTCCTAAACGGCTAAGCCGATTTTCTTCAAACTTTGTAGGAAGGTACCTTAGGTGGAACCACTGTTACATACTGCATTACCGGAAGTTAAGGTCAAAGGTCAAATTATGTGAAAATCACTTTTTACAATAACTCCAAGAGGAAACATACCATTGACATGAAATTTCACACATATAATAAAGATATCTAGTACTAACAAAATATGTGGTTGCCATGGCAACCCAGGTCAAAGGCTAGGTGAAGGAAAGGAAAATGCTAATTTTTACATATTTTTAAGCCATTAAAAGTGTGACAAAAACTCCTCCTTGTGGGACAGATCGACTCTTTTCAAACTTGGTGGGAAAGGCACCTCAGGGTAGAAATTTGAGGTAAAGGTCAAAGGTCAAATTTGATGAAAAATTGAAAAATTACATTTTATAGGATTATTTCAAAAAGAAACATCCCACTCAAATGAAACTACACACATATAATAGCTGTGCCTAGTACCATACAAATATATGGTTACCATGGCAACCAAGGTCAAAAGTCACGTGACAAAAGGACAAATGTATATATTTTCTTATTTTGTTACTGATACTCAACGGCTGAACCGACTCTCTGCAAACTTGGTGGGAAGGTACCCCAGTGTCGAACTTTTGTCTCCCAGACCCTCGGAAGTGAAAGTCAAAGTTCAGAGGTCAAAGTTCAAATTCGGTGAAAAATCACAATGTTTAGTATGTTTAGTAGGCCTATAATTTCAAAAGAAAACATCCCACTTACCTAAAACCTCACACACACATAATAAACGTATCTACTACTAACAAAATATATGGTTGCCATGACAACCAAGGTCTAAGATCACGTGACAGAAGGTCAAATTTACATCGATCTTCTTATTTTGAAAACTACTACCAAATGGCTGGACCGATTCTCTTCAAACTTGGTGGGAATGTACCCAAGGGTGGGGAAATATTCTCACTCAGCCCGGAAGTAGAGGTCAAAGGTCAGAGGTAAAGAATAGATTTATGGGCCTGCTCTTGGTATACAGAGACAATACATTTCTCTGTGTATCAATCTTAAATATACTTGACGCGCACCCTAGCGCGCGTTAAAAGACAAAAATGCAGGAACTGCTTCCCTGCAGTAAGCGTGTAAGATACCAACGCGACCTTTAGTAGTGGTCCAGTATTTTTAGTGTAAGGCGTGTGACCGCACTGAAAACAGAGCCTCGGTACGCGATGGCTGCTTAACACTGATGATAGCAACATAAATGAACAGTACACCGAATAGGCGTGCCTGTACGGTACTGGCTGTCCATTGCAATGATGTGCATGCTAACGCGCGCTAGCCTGCACATCATAATGTGTACAGATTTTCTGTATAGACCTTATGCATTGACATCACACTGACGCCATTTTGGGTGAAAACAATGAAGCACACGAGCACGCGCGAACAGCGTGGATTTCGCCACACGTGTAGTAGACTTACGCGCGTATACAATTGGTTGACGAATCAGCTGTCTGCATTTATTGGTGTAAGTTGCAATGATACGCGCTTTTCCTCCATTTTCCTCCAAACGAGGAAGCACTTTCTCCTTTGTGACATCATGTGCATAAGGTCCAGAGAAATCCTAAGCTTTAGCTAAAGCTTAGGATTTCTCTGATAAGGTCTATACAGGAATTTTATGTGACGTCACACGCATGGGCTTAACAGGCACTGAAGGGCAAAACACGGGCAGTAAAGAATTTACAGCACACGCGCAACGCATAACCATCGATAATACTCGACACAATGAACGCGCACACGTGCCCTTCAAAACCAAAGACGCGCGATCCTGCTCTTCAAAGCCAAAGAGCCTACGCGCGATCGGGTTGTGAAATCCCTCTATAGAGCTTATGCACGTTACGTCAGCGCGTTTCGCTGGATGGAACTGATCATGCGTAGTAGGTGTGTTACCGATACGCGCGCACGATAGCACCTTAGTAACAATTGTTGCACAATGTACGCCTGGATGGAAAAATAGAGAAACGCGCAACACAGTGACGTCGGTGCATAACCTCTATAGCGAACTGAAAGCGTTCTTTTTGCACGGCAAAAGGACGCATGTTGGGAAGTTAAGCAGAAGCCTCGAACATTGTCATACTGATCCATATAGGTTCTATACACATCAAAGATATTATAGGTCTAAGCATAGATTCCAAACTACTATACCTAAAATGTTACGAAAAATGACTCCTCATTGAGAAGCAAAGATCAGGGCGGAAGTATAAATTTGATATGCCCAATCAACTCCGTGAATTGCACCTCGGTCTCTCAGCCCAAATACGTGACGTCATAGCCAGTTCGAATCTGATATAGAGACATGGGCATCATTGACTTTATTCCCTAATTAATGCATTAGAGACCGAACAGGCTTAAAGGCTCTCTATAACTGTAGGGCGCTCGCGTTACCATACCCACAACAAAGATATTATAAGCATAGATACCAAACTCCTGTACGTACACTGTTACGAAAATTTACTCCTCATGGAGACCCAAATATCAGTGCGGAAGTGTGGACTTGAGATACGCGCCTTTCTATTCAGTGATGTGCGTAGGAACGCATTACAGAAAACTCCATTGTTAGAACAGCGCAGATTGCTTGAGTAAATTGTATGCGCCCAGAATACAGTTCCAGGTATACCCATAGGCGTAGGAGGCGGGAGGGGGGGGGAGCTGCAGCCCCCAACCAAAAATTTTTGTGAAAATTCGGGCAATATGCCGAGAATTTTTCGGGCACCTACTGAAAGAAAAATAATGCAATGATGTAGCTAAAGGGTATTAATAGTTTAAAAATTTCCTTGGTGATTAATATAGAGTTCTGACTTGAATTGCACCAGCACCTATATATTCCGTACTAATTCATCGGTGTGTTTATTAATGGTTGAACTTATATTATGATTATCAGTGATGTATTGAGGGGCTATTGGGCCATGCCCCACCCTTACTGATGCTAATTTTTTCCACTTAAAATGCGTAAATTTTTTAACATCAATTTTACTTCAAAGGTAGCATATGTGGCACCAGATTGATGTAAGGGCACCTAATTTTTCAAAAATTTTCAAAGAGAAGGGGGTAATGCCGATTTTTTTTTTTTTTTAGTACCTAAAATACGTAAATGTTTTAAAACAAATTTTACTTCAAAGGTAGCATATGTGGCACCAGATTGCATGAAAGGACACCTAATTTCTCAAAAATTTTCAAAGGGGAGGCGGTATGCCGATTTTTTTTTAGTACCTAAAATAGGTAAATTTTTTAACACAATTAAATTTTACTTCAAAGGTAGCATATGCGGCACCAGATTGCATGTAAGGACACCTAATCTTTCAAAAATTTCGTTCCCCCTCCTGCCCTTAGACCCCCCAGGCCGGCTATCACCGATTTCGGCAAAAATTAAAACCAATAAAGAAGGTAGTAACACGGCAAATTGTTGTTAAATAAGTAATTGGCATGCGGGGGGATAACCGATGCATGCCTATATGATATATACATTACAATGTCGAAACGTGCGTAGAGCGCGCGGAAATTTGGGGTAATATTTTTCGGGCAAGTCGGTCCAGCCCCCCCCCCCCCCAATCAACTTGGGCTCCTACGCCTATGCGTAAACCCAGAATATAATACTTGACGCTCACTTTTGCGTTATCAGAAACGAAGTCAACGCGCTAGAAGTTGTTTTCACTTTGTGAGCGCGTGAGGAATTAAAGGCGGTATAGAAGTGCGTAGCCCAATTTGAAGAAACCATATACACTGACCTATATTCAAGTGCACTCATGTGTAATGCCACGAAGGAGAGATAAAGTTCTTCTTGTAAAGGGTTTTTTTTAGAGGAGAAGCCTCCCAGACTCAGTATTCTCACGTTCCTAAGAGAACAAATAAAAATTGAGAATACGTGTCCTCGTGCTTAAAATATAAAGTAAAGGTTTTTCAATTAGTTCTGCTGAACCTGACTCAGTCACTTAAGATGGCGCACAGTCAATCAAGCGGGATTTTGAACTTGCTGGCAAACCACATAGCTTTCGTTGCTTATTTCTAAGTCAACAATTTTAGATCTTGAAATCAATGAAAGCGAACTTTTCCGTAGTATCCTAGACTCTAAAGTCTTTAATAAATCCACAGAAAACTACCTACTACCAAGAACCGCGTAACTGAATAGTACTGCCACCTCAACTCTCAAAGAGGAAGGCGCTCTATTAACTACGGAAACAACAGATGGATTGCCACCCCGGTTCTAAAAAATGACCTATATCTCACACGTTGGAACGGTGCATATAAAATGCTCGCACGTAACTTCCTAACATGAGGAATTGACGAAACTATTCTCAAATACCCCGATAACTGCCTGTAAAATGGCAAAAAATCTTAAAGATCTCCAAATGAGATCACTTTTGAGAACAACTCAAAGTTTTGTAGAATAGTTTCTGATGATACTTTTCTCGACGCCCTATTAAAGGTGATCGAGCGAGACAATGATATTAAAAAACTATGAATATCCCTAACCTACGAAATTTGAAAGGTTGCTACTGATGAAGCTCCGCTATAATAACGCATGAGAGCAGAAACCGGTCTAGCTTGATCATAAGAATCAAACTAATTTTCTTAACCCCGCTAATAAAGCGTTTGAAACTCCACCAGTGGTAAAGAACTATAGTGGAGTTAATTAATCTTACAACCCCCGGCAAATTTTATAAAGCCTTTATCTCTTTCGCATGAGTCACATAGATAGACTCGGGCGATTCCTAAAAAATGTGCCGTTCGACGGCTGTCACGTGACGTCAGGTGGTGGTACCACCTACCCTTCCTTTCTTTTTTCTTTCGGGAAGTGATACTTCTTCGGTTTACAATGCTCTGTGTATTTATTTTCAAAACGACTGAGCAGTGATTAGCACTTCCACCCAGATCATTATTTCCGCTCCATGAAAAGTCGGTACGCTATTTTAAGTTTGAAATTTATGCTGGCCCACAATGCCTCAGCGTTATATTATTTCCAGAGTTAACCTACATCACGTGACCTTCAAATCGTCTTCAGTTTCTTCGTATATTCCACACTTACGGAAAAGTAGATAGACAACATTACATGTATTATAATTAAAAATTCCTGGTTTTGGATTTTTGCCTGAAGCAGCGTGAAATATGGTGGGAGAAAGGTCCATGTATTTGCAGACTTGGCAACGAGGTTTGTTGCAACTCCTGTTGCCCGTGTTTAGGTCTTCCGCAGCAGTCAGGGTTGCGCGGACTAGCGTAGATCTTAAATTGCGGGGTTGTTTGTAAGTAACCATTGAGGGTTGTTCGAAAATTTCATGGATGGATGGGTTACATTTGAGTAGGCCTATCTCCCAAGATTCCTTATGTGTCTTGTTAGAGGTCGGTTAGATAGGTGGTTTGTGGTGACTAAGGGTACTTCCAAAAGGTGCTGGCAATACAGAGGCAAAATCTCCTTCAATACTACCAGAAATCCAGTTGCGATCGTATACCCTTTAGTCATCACATATCACCCATCCAACCGACCCCTAACAAAACGCATTAAGAAATCTTGGGAGATACTCAATTGTGACCCTTGTCCCTTGTGGGGATAAGTGTTGCAACTTGTGTACTTGTTTTAACACTAGTCATTTATTTTAAACAAGGTGACTGGTAACTGCTTTAAATGTTGTAATGCTTGGGCGTCTTGTAAGACCCGTTGGTGCATTTATGTTATTTTCTTGCGAATCTCGCGGCTGCCAGTACACCTGGCGGTACCAATAATTTAAGGCTTCGTATGAGTAACCACGAGTCATCTTTAGAAGGTAGCCATTCCGGTAAAATGCTGCAAACTAATTGTCACTTATTGTATGGCCACTTATCTCCCCAGTATATATATATATATATATATATATATATATATATATATATATATATATATATATATATATATATATATATATATATATATATATATAACGTTTTCATAACATTTCAAATTGGTCTTGGAAACGCTGAAGAATAACATTTTATAATAGCATTTGATTGACATTTTAAAATGTCATACCAAAATGTTGTAATGTTGTACGAACGTTTTATAATGCAATATATTTAACATTCTTTTAAAATGTTTAAAAATGTTTGAAGCAAGCACATTATTTAAAAACAAGAAATTATTCCAAAGAATGTGCATATTTGGCAAATAATTGTTGGGAAATCGAGGCTTAATTCGCATGTTGTTATTGATAATGCAATGACGTTATGAAACAGTATTAAAACGTTTTCCGAAAAAATAAAAACATTATTCTGATATTTTGAAAATATATTTGGAGTAACATATTCTTTAATGTTGAAAAAAACGTTATTCTCTCATAAACACCCATTTATGCCACATAAAGAAAATAAATCATCGGTCACAACAAGTTTAAAGTGGACCTTAAGTCTAAAAATTCAAAAATATATATTTTAGAGCTTACAAAATTAATCTTATTGGTCCAACTCCCATTGTCATAGCTTATTCCATTGCTCAGATATTAAATGTTAAAATTTATTCACTTAAATCCAAACAGTTCATTGCGCAATAATTTTTGACATTCTTGTTGTACAACTCACATTAAATGCTTTGTTTTCTTTTAAAATTAAAATGTTTATATGACCTTGACCGCTTCCTGTTTTCTTGCATGACATGCTGTACAGAGAGGGCTTATATAGTCAAGTCACCCCAAAGCAGTAAGAACGCGATCACATTTTGGCACAAGGTGCGGTGGCTTTCATAAAAACAAAAAAATACAAAGATTGTAATTTGAGTAGTACAACAATGACATCACAAATTATTGCGCAATCTACCTTTTTAAATCGAGTGAATAAACTTCAACATTTTATATCTCAGCTTAAGAAAGTCCTGTGAAGATGGGAATTGGACCATTGGAATTCAGTTTTCATGCTCTGTAATATATATTTTTGAATTTTCAGACTTTAGGTACACTTTAAGTTGTCTACAGACTCCAGGAATGTTCTTTTTACATAACCTCTCAACTGAGAGCAAAAACACAGATAGCGTTTTACGAATATCATCATTATACGGTATAGTGTGTCATCTTAAAGTACAAACGTTTCTAAAAAAATTACAAAGTTTGTCACACAATGTTTTCCTTTGATGCTGTAAGAATATCATTGAAGCATTTAGACCCATGAAACGCATATATACCACAAAGGAGCGACACCACCTATTTACAGTTTTGTCGTTAGTTTCACATGTCAACAGCAATAGTGCTTACAAATACGATTTAAATACGGAATTATATGTAAACTTACCACAAAAACAATTAAAAACAAGTTGCAAATGCTATATGAAAGTATAACTTTGTTTTGATATTTCAAAAATGTTTTGAGTTAAAGTTTATTCTACTGAAAAATATAAATGAAAATTCATTACATACTGAAACCACTGCGCAAAAAGATTCTTTTGATATCATAATCATTATACATCCGATTAAATTAAGCATGTACTGTAAACGTTTACAAAATGTTTGTCATAAAACAGTTCTCAGAAGACACAAACGTTTCTATAACATTCTAAATTCATCGTGGAGTTTTCAGAGAATCATATTTCATAAAAACATTTTCATGCAATTTGAAAAATGTCATATCAAGATAATACAACGCTGTACTATTATTTTTAAAGGATTTCATTTTCGAAAAATATTTAACATTTGTTGTAGGCCAACTGATTAACAAACCAAAATATTCAAAGAACTTTAAAGTTGGACAACATTCTCATGCCATTGAAGATAGCCACCCATCTAATCTGTGTAGCTGGTAAATGGAGAAATATCTCTTCTTTGTTATTGATAACGCAATGACGTTATGAAAACACTATTAAAAGTGATACAAAAAATGAAAATGTTTTCTCCTATGCTCTTAATACATATTTTATGTAACGTATTGTTTGATACTGAAAAAATGTTATTCACATCTCACCACCCTTTGATGTGATATAAAGACTCCAAACCATGCAGCGATGGCCACGAGTTTAAGCTGCCTATACGGATTTCATACAGTATACGTGTACTGAAACTGTTTCTCAACTGAGGGCAACAGGTTAGGTTAAGTTACATTTAAACTTATATTACAAAAGCATTGAACAACAATGGAATAATGTTTTATCAAAAACATAATCATTTTTTTGGTGTTTTAAAAATGTTCTGATGTAAAATTTATTCTACTCCGGTGAAAAATATGACTGAACATGTATTACTCATTGAAACTACTGAGCTAAAGAAGTACATCAATATCATTAAAATACCTTGAGCATTTGACTTCAAAAAATGTTCTGTTAACGTTTACAAAATGCTTTTAATAAAACAGTTTTCAGCAGACACAAAGCGTCTTCGTGATAACGTTCAAAATTCATTATGGAATTTTCAAAGAAGTATATTCTCTAAGACATTTTATAGATGTTATAGTCAGGCAGCTTAGCGAATACATGTGGACACTGGACAAAAGCACCAGATTCATTTTATTAGCTCCTTAGGCCATAATAAATACATTTTGGAAGTGTTGCCAAAATTTGGGTGTATATTTCGGAAAATAGAGGGCGTTTTTCAAAATGGCCGTTGAAATCATGACATTTTAGAATTTTGGCTCAATGAAGTCACCTTATTGATGTTACTAGTTAAAAATAGATGTATTCATTGGTGGGCATGTACAACCAAAGAATACTCACACATATGCAGTCCATTCCATTGTGAGGGCGCTCTTCAAAATGACCGACAAAAATATTTAAGATGGCTTAACTATTGTCCATATATATAACACATGGGCCAGGGGCACCTCACGGGCAAACCCCCACAAATCTCCGACCCAATACTTTTTGGAAATCTTAGGGTCCCCTGAACACGAAATTAAGTGGTAACAATAAAAATATTGAGTCTCACTCATTCAAAATGGCTGCCAAAAACAAAATGGTGGCAAAACTATGAATATTTTGTTTTAAATAATAATAACGAAAATATTCTAAAAAAATATTTTTGAGGCATCGACTCTTCACATTTTGACCTATTTTATGATAAAAATTCCAAAAATAGTTTTTGGGACTGTATTGGCTAGATTCAGGTTAACCAAGATGGCGGAAAAACAAAATGGCCGCCAAACTGAATGAAATATTTCCAAAAATTGTGTAAAAAAATTGCAAATTTCCACATTCCCCAATCACAATGATGTAAATTAATGTTTTATAATTAGGACTGAACTTTACAATCCTTGGCAAAAGAGTAATTGACCGTCAATATGGCAGAAAAGCACCGAAGAAGTAAAAACATTACAGTAAAAATTCCCGCCAAAAATAAAAAAAAAATTAAAAGGAATAAAGAAAAATCTCAGAAAATAATCATTAATAATATATTTCCATTAAAAACCCTAAATATCTTTATGGCAGTTTGTACATAAAATTGAAAGCATGATTTCTGATATTTTATGCAGAACCCCAATTCAACCAAGATGGCGGAAACAACAAAATTACTTGGGATAACCTGGAACCTGTGAAACATGTCCAGAAAAATACTTTCTGAATATTTATTACATATTTCGATCACATTTTAGGTTTAAATCTGTTAAAAATATTTTTGACGGATTATTTTCCTTATTAATACAAAATATTGTAATTATACCACTGACAGCCATTTTCCTACTTCTGCCATCTGGTTGACCTGATTTCCAACAGAAATGTTTTGAAAAATATGCTTTATGTACCTGGCCCAAAATATGGCCAAATGTAAACAGCAACTGTCACAGATATATTTTTTTAAGGATTATTTTCCCTATTATTATAATATAGTGAAATTTTAACACTAGCGGCCATTTGAAATTTCCGCCATCTTGGTTGACCTGAATCCCGCAAGAAATGTCCAGAAAAATACTTTTAAAATATTTGCAATATAATATGGGCACAGATTAGATCCACCAGTGTCAAAAGTATTTTTAATGATTATATTTCCAATTATTATGATATATTGACATAACTATTGGCTTGTCGTCCATTTTGCTTTTTCCGCCATATTGATTGACCTGAATCGCAAAGAAGTATTTTAAAACATCTGTTTGGATTATTTGTCATGAAATATGGCCAGATACTAAGGGCAGCTGTGTCAAAAGTATTTTGAATGATTATTTCTTACATTATTTCTTATACATTATGATCGTTATATTGTCGGCCATTTTGTTGTTTCCGCCATTTGTTGTTACCGCCATCTTGGTTGGTTTGGGATCCTGCATAAAATATCAGAAATCATGCTTTCAATTTTATGTACAAACTGCCATGAAGATATTTAGGGTTTTTAATGGAAATATATTTTTAATGATTATTTTCTGAGATTTTCTTCATTCTTTTTAATTTTTTTTTATTTTTGGCGGGAATTTTTACCTTATTGTTTTCACTTCTTTGGTGCTTTTCCGCCATATTGACGGTCAATTACTCTTTTGCCAAGGATTGTAAAGTTCAGTCCTAATTATAAAACATTAATGTACATCATTATATTGGGGAATGTGAAAATTTGCAATGTTTTTACACAATTTTTGGAAATGTTTCATTCAGTTTGGCGTCCATTTTGTTTTTTCGCCATCTTGGTTAACCTGAATCTAGCCAAAACAGTCCCAATAAATTAATTTTGGAATTTTTGTCATGCAATGTGACCAAATTTGAAGAGTCGATGCCTCGAAAATATTTTAGAAGAATATTTTCTTGATTATTTAATATAAAATATTCATAATTCCGGGTTAATGTCGGCCATTTTGGAAACGCCCTCTATTGACCATGGATGTTCCACAAAATTTTGGCAACCCTTCCAGGTTGAACAGTTATGCCCTAAGGAAGTCACATACCAATTTTGGCGCTTTTGTCCGGCGTGTCCGCATCTCATGAAAATATGTGGCTATGCTGCCTGACTATTATATATTAGTATAAAAATGCTCTACTAGTATTCTAAAAATGCTATAAAATAACATTTATTTTCATACTTAACAAACGTTTTATGTAAACTTATTGGTCAAATAGAAATTGATATTTCAAAAGAACCTCATATTTAGACAATATTCTCATACCATTGCTACATAGCCACCCGTTCCAACAAGTGTAGCTGCTAAATGGAAAAATATTATATTGGCCGGCGATATTGATAACACAATGACGCTCTTAGAACTATATTAAAACATGATCTGAAAAATGAAAATGTTTTCCCGATTCTCTTGAAACATATTTGATCGAACATATTCTTTGTGAATGAAAAAATGCTATTGACATATCACCACCCTTTGATGTAACATTAAGACGCTAAACTAGCGATCGTCATAAGTTAAGGCTGCCTAGAGATTACATATACGTGTACTAAGATTATTTCTTAACTGAGAGCAACAGGCTAAACTTATTAACTTTTACGAATTTCATGATTATGTTTCGTCTTAGACTCCAACGCTTTGTTGAAATTTTACAAATGTTTTTATATAACATTTGCTTTGATACTGCAAAAATATCAATAAAACATGGAAACATATAAAAACGCATAAATATCTCAAAAAGGAGCAACACCACCTATCTTTACATAGTTCACATGATTGTCGTCAGTACTTGTACAAACTAATACGATTTTTATACATGGCAGGTATCACAAGTATTACATTTAATCTTTACTACAAAAGCATTCAAGAACAATGTGGGGAAATGTTTTATCAAAATCAAAAGCGTTTTCTTGATGTATAAAAAATGTTCTGATGCAAAGTTTATTCTATCGCCGATACAAAATATAATTAAAAATGCATTTTTCATTGAAACTACTGAGCTAAAAAAGTACATTAATATCATCATAATTAACGTCTTTAACATCCGACTTTAAAAAAATGTTTCCTGAACCTTTACGAAATGTTTTCACGGTTTCTGGCAGAAATGAAAGAATGTCCATGATTACATTCTTAATTTATCTTGGAACTTTCAAAGAATAACATTCTACAAGACATTTTACAGATGTCCCATCAGAATTTAAAATGATATCATATCCAACCGAGGAGTTATTCTGCGTGAATTTAACAAATAAGTAACAAAAATACTGTCACGCGATTGATAGGAACCATTCCTGAATTAGGATGACTGGGTACACTAATTCAAATTGGGGCACTGCATATTCCCTTCAGCTGTTCTTACTTTGTCAATTAATTTTCTGTCTCCATCATTCGAGTCTAAATTCTACAAATTGAACTAGCTTAGTGATCTACAGTGGGACCTACTGTAACACTATCATAAAGTCAACCATCAGCTCCTCTGCTTTGACCCCCCCCCCCCCCCCCCCACAGTGTCTTTTTAATATGTCTCTTTACAAGTGAAAAAAATCCGGTTCTGGCGCCGTTTGACAGACCACCACCCACCTTTGCTCGCACTTTCTGACACCAAATCCTGCCCCTGATTAGAAGTAATTGTCTAAAATTGGAATAGATAGAGCCGTCATCAGAGGATGATAATGATTTTGTCTATTACTCTGCGTTACTGTTGCAGAAATCTACATTTTCATATTTTTTCTTCTCCCACTACGAACGACAGAACTAGAAATCCTTCTTAAAAAATTTATAAACAAAAGAAGCGTTGAGAGCGTTAAGTCTAGTAGGTGATGCTTGCACTGTTCTAGTTTAAGTTAGGGAATCATTCAACATTAAAACACCACCATGAATGAAGCTTTTCTTTTGTAAGAGAACGATGCTGAAAATAATAAGCTGTTAGTGCAAAATTACACATGGGCTTTATTCTGGAATATTCTTTAAAATTTCCTCACAATTTTTCCACCACGAAATTGTCTCATGTTTATGATCATGTTACTGTATCTCAATAAGAAATCCGAAGAATTACATTGTTAATACCTATGCTGAGATAACTTTGTTCATATCGTAATTAAGGACACAGAATACATTAAGGGTGAGCGATCGCAACATGCGCAGAAATTGGTAATTGTTAATGGTCTGTGCAATTAAAGAAAATGGTACCACCATTTGTTCGAAAGACACTTCAAACCTGGTCCTTACTGCGGTTTGGATCAGGTTAAATTTTGATTAATAATTCGAGTACAAATTTGGGTCTAAATCCCTATTCAGAGGGAGCAAATTGTTGGTACTTGATTGGAAACATAATTGGTCCCATCTTCCCTCTCGCCAGGAGGGCAAGGGACGATTGCTGACTCTAACTTGAATTTAAAAGGCTTGGTTGTATTTTAGGCTAAGACATAGCCTGTGAGTAGGTAGACGCCTATGTGACAGCAACCGAGGAAATGTGAAAAATATCTTTTTGCTAGGGAGGAATGATCAATTATTCAACGATAAGGTGACGCAAACATATTTTAAATATTTGCACTTTTAAGAGTAGATGAATCATCAACTGAACATTTCGTTTGATTTACGGCTAAACACTAGCTGCTATGAAATTCAGTCATCGCGACTTCAAAGCTAGAACCAACTCATCGGCTTGTATCGTTTATCTCGATGGCGCCCTTTGCATTCGCTGCAATTAAGTAATGGATATTGAGACTTACGGAAATGGAATACATTTATAGCCACTCGGAAAGTGAGAATTCCTAGTGCACAAGATATACCAACGATAGGATTAACTGCCATGAGGGGAGCTATCGTTATCAAAGTTGCTATTAGCGTCTTATTCAAGGGAGTCAAGACTCCCTCAATTATTGACTGTGTAATAACATCTTCCGTATACAAACGACCCAGTAAAGTTTGAAAAAGTACTTCATTAATAAAGTCATCCCACTCTCCTGACTTAAATTTATCGGGGATAACCTGCAGGCATTCGCAGTGTAAATCGGGGGGTATGCTGCCTTTGCCGATGTAACTGGTTATGGCATAATTTCTTTCAACGAATGTTTTTCTTCTAAAGTACACCTTAATTACACGACAGCCTTCATTATGAATACAGTCTATGAGCTCAAGTCTCTGCCTCTGTTTCGTAAATTCCCTAATCATTTGATTGATGTAATTTGTTATAGTATACGGTTGCTGTTTATGTTGGTTTCCTTGGAGGGAGTTCAAGATAATTTTGTGAATATCATCATTTGTAATCTGTCCTGTGTCAATTTTTTTAAGTGTTTCTTCAGGTATGTTATAGAAGCCTTCAACAATGCTAGCATATACTGTACTCGCGCTCTTATCCTTTTTCGTCCTTGCAAGGTCCTTCCCCAAATCCTTGTACCATTCAAACGCTGTTTTAATTAGACTGTTAAGTTTGAGATGGACTGGTAGACGCCTTACCATGTCTTCGTTAAGACATTTGGAGGTACGATCAAGAACATATTGATTAAGTTCATTTACATCCGGAAACTTACAATCTTCTTTTGCAAATTTGTAAAACAGGAACTCAAATATTTCTACATACAACTGCTTTTGTAGTTTCAATATAGCTCTTTCATCTTCGAGTTGTTTCTTCGCTTTTTCAAAATAATTACTAGAATAGGTTTTTCCCTCATTACCTCTGACGAAGTCAACTATTGCATGCATTAGTTGTTTTTGTCTCATACCCTTATCTATTAGTAAGTTCCGATCGTCCGCATTTTCTACGGCTATAGCCCTTTTCGTAGTTTTCTCAAAAATTTTAAGAAGCTTAGGATTTTCCTGGAGATGGTCCTGGAGTGTATTCTTACCCTTAATAGAGTCAGCATGTGTCATGATAAGCATGCAATGCTTCAGTAGTTTTTTACCAAAGTGCACCTGCGACAGAGAAAAAAAAAAGTGATGTGTTATTTAGATTGAAATGCACTGTAATGGTAGTAATAACAATGATGATGACGATGATGATGAAGATGACTATCAAAGGTAGTTAACTTTATCAATCCTTAAGGTCTATCTTGTCTATTGTTGGAATGCTGTTCACCGGCATCGAGGTAAGCCGAGATATATTCATAAGGGCATTGCCCCTTTTGCGGACCTAAAATGAGGGTATTATGTGTGTCTCTGTGTACGGTGGGATGTATATTTATGTCAAATTTATAAAAATAGCTTTCCTCGTTATGTGCATTGTCCAGTGTTTATTTGGAAAGTATATGGTGTCATGCTGACTTGAGCTAGAACCAAAAGTAAAGCAGTAAGGATGTGGCAAAAGGTAGCACGGTGGTTAGAGTAGAGTAAACTTTATTGAATCCAAAGAAAGGAAATTGTATATCTGTATGTTAGAATAGATTAGGAGTAGAATGGATTGTACAAGAGCAAGTAGCAAAAATATAAAAACAAGAAATAAAAGTAAAACCAACGTTACATCAAAAAAGAAAAGAACATCGAATACAAACAATCGCAAAGAAAAAAGAAATAAATAAAAGACAAAGATGACCTATAATCAGAAGACCAGTTTCTAAGGCATAAAAGACACCAAAGGGAAAAATGTGTAAAATAATCAGAAACACAGTCAGTACCAACTAAACTATATCTATTAAAATTCCTATTGTTTATAATAATAGCAGTACCTATGAAAGAAGGTTGATAACGAATGGTTTGCGACACTAACGACCTCAGTCGATCGCTGCAATTGATAGTGTGGCTGCTTAGTTGATCATACGAAGGATGGGAACCGCCATTCCTTAACGACTGCAATTAAACACTGGCATAATTTAGGTTCGCCGTATTGACCGAAGGAAGATTCTCCCCCAGTATTCTACCCACCTGGGTGATAATGTCATCAAGGACTTTAACAAGGCTTTTGCCAGTGTTACCCACCTGAAATAAGAGACAGTAAGTACACACCACTGAATGGAATTTCAAAATGTAGTGTTACTGCTAGTGACTCATTTTAGCAGAGGAAGAGATAACATATCCCTGCCTGTGAACCAGGGGCGTCAATCCGTATTCAAACGTGGGGGGGACGGGGGACATACATGACTTAGCACAAACCAATCTCTCTGGTTTTGAAGGGGGGCGTCTTCCTATAGGCACTTCCTCCCCCCCCCCCCCATATGATGACTGACGTTGTCCTATTCTAATAAGAATTATCATTTCAAAGTTAACATGACCATCATAGATGATCTGCCAGCTGAAATACCTGGAGTCCACGGAATTACTTCAAGATGTTATTTTCATCATGTCCCAAGATAGCTGAAACAACGCTTTGCAGCGTGGATCATTGTCGGAGATCATGGACCCGATCAGGCCTGTTGCTAGGGTGATATATTTGGGGGTGTCCCAAATTCCGACCGGCTGGTTATTTTTTCCAACTGAGTGGAGGCGTTTAAATTGCACTTTTGTGATGCGCTCTGCGTTTTGTATACAGCAGTGGGGATCCTTCCTTTGTCACTATACATAAATGTGTCGTCCTGGGTGAGGGGTCTAAGGGGAGGGGCGTCCCCTTCCCCTTTGAGAAATTTTTGTTAATTTAAGGCTGCGTAGGTGCAAAACAGTGCTATCTTTGGGATATATTTGGATCTGATCGTACATTACTGGAAAATGTCCATAATTTAGTGAATTCTAATTTTTCCGACTGGCTGGATGTTTTTACTAACTGCAGTGGAGGCGCGTAAATTGCACCTTTTTTCATTCACCCTGCGTTTGTATACAGCATGGGGATCCTTCCTTTGTCACTATATAAAGGTGTCATCCTGGGGGAGGGGTCTAAAGGGGAGGGGCGTAGCCCTCCTCTTTGAGAAATTTTTGTTAACTTAAGGATACTTAGATGCAAAATCTTTGGGATATTTTTGGAGCTGATCGTAGTATAGTAAAGGTGTGAAGGATTATTAAGGACGTTTTCAGAATGCTTTGAAGTCGTAAGTGTATTAACAATCACCCATCTGCAGGCACAGATCCAGAAATTTTGAGGGGGGAGGGGCCCAAGATGGAAAATCTTATGTGCACCGAAGGTGCACCACGAGCGCGAAGCGCGAGTTCCTACGCGTGGTGTCCAGGGCCCGCATTAGGGCCCCTGGCGGGGGTCCAGGGGGCGAAGTCCCCGGAAGCTCTCGCAGTATTGCATTTTAAGAGCACAGAAATCGGCTCCAGTTCTTATGTCAGTGAGATTTTATACCTTTTCATGTTGCATGGAATTTGATGTGTATGGCTCAGTATAAGTTACTATATGTACCTGCAGAAGTTCCGGAGAATCTAAGTCATCTTAAAACTTACACGACAACATTATGAGCTCATGTAGGTGTCACACGGGTAGGTAGGAGGAAAATTTTCTTTGTTGCTGCCCAGGTAGTGAGAACGACTTAAAAGCAGAATGTATAGCAAGCCGGGCATAACTCTCCTATTGTTAGGGAAATTGTGCTTTTTAGTGACAATGGGCAAGTTGACTGTGTAACGTAAATTTGGGGAGTAGTTGCTTTACATCTCGCAACAAGGGCGGACGGAGAGAGTGGACTGAACAACTCCTGGGTATGCCATTGAGGGCATGAAATTTTTTTTGGTGAAATGTGTTTCTGAGAACACGTAAATTACCATTTAGTTAGTGTTAACGAGGACACATTATATACCTTGAAACGTCATTGAGGGCGATTAAGAGAATACTTTCGACGCTGAGGTCGGAGAGCGATATTTTCTAGGAGTTGGCAGTCCGGGCGTAATGCCCCACCCATATTCATCGTGAAGTCCGTTAAGGGCAATTTTGTACGATTATTACATGTAAGTTGATCTTTTAATATTGTAAAATAAGATGTTGATAAACTCTATAGGCAGTGGCTAATTGAGGGAATTAAGGTAAAGTTCATTCATCTTTTGGAAATGATAGAAAGGGTTGCGTATTGGTTAAATGAGTGACATGCTACCTTTGAGTATTAAATGTTGTTATCGCACTATTATTTTTATGTGAAATGTACTGAATACTTGTTCTTGTGATACTTGCTAGAAGTAAATGTTTATGGAAGTTTATCATGTTTTGGTATGTTTGTGGAAGGTTTCGAAGTAGGAATAAGGGGCCAGGGTTGCAAAAGATCCCATAAACTGGGCTCGTCAAAAGAATTACAGTGTGAATCGAGTTTGTACAGGTTTCAGTCGAAAGGAAATTGGATAAGAGTTTTGTAGATTTTGGCAATTCGAAGACGCCCAGATATTAAGGGTGAAAAGAGAGGGCGCCATAGTTAAAAGCAGTCACCTGAAGCATTCATTTGTTTGTACTATGTTCTGGGGAATTTTAAGCCTGGGATTAAAGCTATAGCCTATAACAATTTTGGAAAGGCAGACAAGTGTTATTAGCCAATTGTTTTACTACATTTTCCTAGTGTCACCACCACCGTGCGGCCTTTGGGCCAGTCCTGACTGACGACGTCACTTGCAGCGTCATCCCCATATCCTACCTGAACTACCCAGTGAAGAACAAATATCGGTACTATATATCTCATTAGCACAGAATACTCGAACATTGTAATCAACGCCGGATCCACGCGACACTTGGAATAAACGGATATTCGCGAGCCTTTTATCTGGTCAATTGAGCGTGAGCGAGAAATCCAGGGAACGCGAGTCGCAAGTCCATTCACACCAAGCTGGGGTTTGAGTTATTTTGTTTTTGTTTAACTAGCCTATGTATGTCCTTATGTAATTATGTTATATATATATATATATAATGTTTTTTTTTTTTTGTTTTGTTTGGGGAGTAAATAAAATATACCTAGAGTCTCGATACTTGAACTCTTACTTATATTCGTCTACGGTGTTTTCTTCGTCCACAACTTAAGAGCTGTTTCACTTTCGGTCTCGTCCATCTCACCCGTGACAGTAGGTAACTTGAAATGATTTTTACCATAATGAGTGTTTTATTTTCGTTATGCGGTATTTGGGTATAGGACGTCAGATGAAACAATTGCGCGCGAAAATTTGAATTTACATTTAAAACCTTTGCTATTTCGAAAGGTGTCAATTCCCTTTATGTGTGTCTATCAATTAGAATTTGGGTTCGATACTAAGTTTTCAGTTCTCATAAGAAGAGGAGGGTGAAAAAATGAACATCAGTTGCTTTACATCCTTACAACGCTGGCTCCTCTGAAATCACGTTTATGCACACGAATAATTGGCTTATGGTAGAACCCCACCGATGAGTAATGCGAATACTTTTGGGACCTTATTGATAGTAAAAGGAGCAATTCAAGGCTAAAAGTGCGCAGATCAAGCGAAAATCAAGAAATATCGAGAAGACTTTGCAAAAATCGTTAAAGATTTCAAATGATTTTTGGTAAAAAGTGATAAAAATAAATCCATCACTCAATAAAAACGTACCCCTCTCCGTAAGCGAGAACAATTGCGCGCGAAGCGCGCCGAAAATTTTCGGTATTGAGCCTCCCGGGAGCTCTGCATTAATTGTACACTGAAAAGGGGGACCAACAGGACTCTAACAACCTGACATCCATGTGGGAGGAGAGATGATATATCCCCTTCTTTATGGATTTCTGAAGGGTATACCCTTCAGAAATCTATGACTGATGGTGCCGGCCGGAGTTGGTGATTGGGGGAACCGCAGATAACTGCTAAACCGTGCCCTTTTAGGCTAATGGTTTTGTATACGCTATGTGCAAGAGTAGGAGAGCCTTTTCTTATTAGTACATGAGAGTGTAATCCCAGGAAGAGGTCTACCTTCCTCTTTGAGAAATGTTTCTTAATTTTAGGGAGCCTATATGCAAAATGGTGATATCTTTGGGTCATTCTAAAGTTATTGTATGTTTAAAAAATGTCTACAATTTAGCGAATTCTAACTTTCGTTCGGGTGAAAAAGGGGAGTAAGAGACGGTTAATATATTGTCTTCAAACCTCCTTAAGTCCCAGGAAAAATCATGGCCTGGGATCCATCTCCAAAAGCGTGTGTGTGTGTGTGGGGGGGGGGGGGGACTTTTCCACATTTGTGAATCGCCGTCCTGGTAGAAGAAGCAGTGTTGGTAGCCAGAATTTGCGTCATAGGGAGGCATTAAGTTTTGTGACCGTCGGCATGGGGGAGGGGGTCTAAGGGAAATTTTTCTAGAACTAAATACCCTCAGATGCGATTTGGTGTAACAAAAGTGTACGATTTTTAGGTTATATTTCTTCTTAAAATTTCGTTTTCCTAGGCATAATTGCAGTCTGTTCCATCATTTTGAAAAAGTGAGGGGGACTTTTTGACGATGTACCCCCTTCCAAAAAGTGAGAGGGACGTGTCTCACCGTCCCCCCATGATCCACGCCCATGGGAAAATTGTACCCGCAATTATACCTGCGTGGAGTCCACAGAAACATTCTTGGACTATAATGAAATATTTTATTTACATATTAAAAGGATATCTAAGGTTGACAGAGAACAGTATTGCCTCCTGGGAGCTCTGAATTAGTTACAGTATACAAGAGAGGGACCAACGGGATTCTCACTATCCGACATCCATATGGGAGGAGATATGATATATTACCTTGTCTTTTTAGGCATAGCAAGAGGGATGTTGGACAGGCAAAATTCGTTTCAGAAAAGATTTTCGTCGTTATTGAACGTCGCGGTAAAATGTTTGGAAAATAAGCAGTGGCACTTTCGTACTTTTAATCTTTCAAACCATGTGCTAGACTAGATTAGTCAAAGATCCCATAATGATGAGAGCCCTACAGAGAAAGAGATGTACTTTTTAGAAAAATGTTTGCATTGGAATAATTTCTTACGTCATAGCTTTGTCAATGGTATATGAAATCGGGTGTAAACCCTGTCGTATACGCGCGAAGCGCGCCGAAATTTTGAATACAATATTAGTCCATGACAAAACCTGCATTCAGAACCTGCATCGCATATATCGGACATTGTCACTTTCCCACCAACCTATGCTATTCAGAAACGAGTCTTCTGACTGAGAATTCTTAAAAAGCACTTTTGTTCCTTTGTTCCCCTGTGAGTAGTTACCGAAAGCTATTGATAATAAGGAGAACTCTGACACAAGGTTTGACGCTAGCGGAGCGTGCGAAAATTTGGAATTTGTCAAGAATTTCCAAAACTTATGATAGTTTGAGAACGAAACAGGTTGTGAAAGAAAATGGTTAGAACAAATAAACCAATCATCAAAAATACATCTCACCCTCCACCCTCTACAGAAATCTGTAGCTTAAACGACTTTTGAGACCATTTTAAAAATTTTCAAGAATAGATGGGGGAGGGGGACACACGTCACCCATTGCCCACTGGGCAGACGCCACTGTCTGCAGCTTAAAAGCCTTTTGAGTTTATTTTAACACTTTTCAGACAGTTTCGAAATCGAATAGGGTATGCACGCTGCTACTTTGCGTGCAACAGCTAATGCCACTGTACACAATAGCACGTCACCTGACAGCTTTGTCTCTTGTATTCATTCTTCAAGGTCTGTATGGGGAAAACTTTGCCTTTCAATCCCTCTCGATTACAAAAAATATCACTCTTTAACACAAAATTGTTACTAAATTTCAGTGCAGCTAGCAGGGCCCACACTGCATATATCACGATGTTTACTTATTTAGATCTTAAGTCAAGGATCATTACTCAGCTATTCACCTGTTTTCGAACACTCTAGCTCTCCTTTCTTTGCCAACCAATGTGAAAGATATCTAAAGAGATAATCCAGCTATAGCTCCACTCAACCCCTACAGGAATATATACTTTGAATACGTTCTTAGACACTTTTATTCATTTTTTGCTCTCAATTTTTCTTTCTCCTTTTCTTTTTTCTTTTCCTTTCCTTTTTCTCCTTTCGTTTTTTTCAAGGCGGGGGTGGGGGGGGGGGGAGGGCACCGTCTATACCGATAATAGCGTCGGCGAAGCGCTCGGTAAAAATTTCTGACAAGTGTTTAACGGCAAAAAACGTACTTTCAACCTTCCACAAGGGAGGGGGGCCATGCAGTATGTTGTGTGACTGCTGGTCTGGGGAGTGTCTAAGGGGAGGGGGTGCCCCTCCCCTTTGAAATATTTTGAAAAATTAGGTGGCCTTACATGCAATCTGGTGCCACAGATGTTACCTTTTGAAGTAAAATTTGTGTTAAAAAATTTACGTATTTTTAGGAACTCAAAAAATACGCATCGCTGAGGGGGGCATGGCCCAATGAGGTGTCCCCATCCCCTTTAAAAAAAATTGAAAACTTCGGTGTCCTTAGATGCAATCTGGTGCCAAATATGCTACCTTTTGAAGTAAATTTGTGTTAAAAAATTTACACATTTTTAGAAACTTAAAAAACAATTGGAATCAGTGACGGTGGGCATGGCCGAATGGCCCTCGCCTCTGCTTACGCCACTGATTGAATGATCCCATATTGATGCAAGGCCCCCACAGATGTTTGGAGATGTATGTCTGTTTTCAAAAAGTGTTGTTATCAGAATAGTTCTATGTATAATTACCTTTGAAATGGTCATGAGGAGTGCAAACCGTGACGCATGGGCGCGAAGCGCGCCGAAATTTTGTCATTAAATTAGATTTCCCTGACGAAATCTACATTCAGAATCTGCATCGAGACACTTAGCAATTGCCCAACAAACCTACATGCCACTCAAAAAGCCAGTCAAATAGAGCCACGACACTACTCTTTTACGCAAATGTGGGGGGGGGGACATTTGATATTGTGTCCCCCACCCATCGAAATGTGGGGGGGACGTGTCCCCCCGTCCCCCCCAGGATTGACGCCCATGCTGTGAACAGATGAAAAGATGTAACTCTGATTATTTGAAAGAAGACAGAAACAAACAACTTTATAGATCAGAACTCCTGCTTCTTAGCAGGCAATATTTTTGTTTTGAGAATTGAGAATCCCTCTTTGTTACCCGAAGATAACTTTAAGAATCCCTGCTTGTTAGAACAAGACAATTTTTAATTGTCAGCAGAAGACATGAAAATTTCCTGCTAAAAGAGCCGATGAAATTGTATTGTAAATTGTCTTTTGGCTAACAGAATTATACTCTGCAGAACAGTTTGAGAATGTAAGCAGAGGGTGCATTTTGAGGCTAGATAGCAAATATTTAAATTTTGATTTTAATGTCTAATTTCTCATGGGGTAATTAAGTGGGATGAAAGAATACCTGAAATAAGATTTAAGGATACGAACTATAAACTATAAAAGGTAATGGTCCGAAAATTGGTTAAAGTAGTCTTTCATGTTGGTATGTTTAAGTTATAGGATATTTGAGCAGAGGTTAAGGAGGGTATTGCTCTTGTATATTTGCACATTTTTAATTAAGTATTCAAGATGTGGAACAGTTGGGTCGTACTCGTGAACTATTCAGCTTGGGTTACAAATTATGTTTAATTATCCTTCTTAAGAAACAGGAGATAGCTGATATGTTTCTGAATAGTTTGAAATTACGTCAAGACCCTTTTCATATCATTGGTAATTTTAAAAATTCTTAGATATTATCTATTTAGCAATTTTATGGCCAAATAGATTTTTGGTTATTGACGGGACAAAAACTAAAGCTATGTAACAATAATGATGATGACGACGGCGGCGACGACGACGACGGCGGCGGTGGCGACTGGGACGACGACGATGATGATGTGATGATGGTGATGAGGACAACGATTATGATGATGGTGATGGTGTTGTTAACGAAGTTATAGATGCTTTTGGAAGTAAGAAGTTTTCTTGTGGTATATTTCTATATATATCTTTCTAGGACATTGGTACGCTAATTTTTGTTAAATTGCAGCTTTATGTTATACCTTAGTGGCACTACTCACTCTTGATTTCAAAAACAGTCTTGCAAGTATATCAATATGCCAATATGATTGTAATTGCACTTCCAGTTTAAGTACTGTTAACACTAGTGTACCACAGGTTTCAGTGCTTAAGACTGTTGTTTTTAATACATTCCAACGACTTGCCTCCAGCTTGCTCTAATTTTGATTCCTTGTCGAAGGCAAAAGGAATCTTCGCAATCACGCTGGCGAGTTGTGTGGGCCTATCTTTGTATTCCTATCCAGACGCATTGTAACATCTGTTTATTTATATCATTATAAAAATATATAAGCTTGGTGAAATAAAACTTGAGACATAAAATGAAGCGCTCCAAGCTTAAGTATAAGTTCTGTTTCCGTTATTACTTCGTAACAGATAGTTTGGATGAATTAATTTTTCCAAAGCCTCAGAAAACCCTCACCATTAGCCATCATTCCCTACACGGTCAAATCCTATGCCTCATTAATCACTGCAGGCAGTAAGTCAGTCGGAGTAACGCTATCAGTAAAATGTATGAGTGTATGATTATAAGGTGTCAAATTGTGATTTTTGATGTCTATTTAGTACCCACCCCATTTTATTTGGCGAAGGAAAAGTATCACTCTAAAGTCCATACTTTGGCAAATACCCATTTAGAAATTCTCTTTGGCTCGTTGGTGCATCTCGACCCCACCAGGGCCCAGCAGAAGGCCCCTAGACCTCCCGCCATTGGCCTTTGGGGCCGTTTTGCTATTCCAACCTGACTTAGCCACCATGAAAAAATCCTGGCTACGCACCTGTTAGCATGTACATTTTCACCATACCTTATCGTGTTCGGAGATATGTTTTGCTTGTATTTATGTGCTAAGCATTACAGAGAAAGCTACTCTTCATAATACTTCATATTTGGTACGTGTATCGAGGCGTTTCTTTCGTAATCCGGCAATGCCAATTCTTGTGAAGGCTAACGCTCCCGTCTTATGATTTTGCTTTGACATTTTGTACACTCTAAATTCACTATGGTCAAAATTGACCATTAATTGGTCAACTATGCACTGACCCAAATATGGTCAACTTTTTTAATGTAAATTACGTTAAAAAAAATGACCATATTTGAGTCGGTGCATAGTTGACCAATTAATGGTCAGTTTTGACCATAGTGAATTTAGAGTGTAGTTGAACTGACCTCAATTTCGTCAAACGCCTTCATTTCTTCGCTGGTAAAGCGTGCGTCTGCCCGACAAACAAAAAGGAATATATGAACGCCTTCATGTAGTTCCTGCGCTGTTTTCATGATTTCCAATATTATGTCTTCGTTTCCTAAGGTACCAGTCGTGTCAAACAATCCCGGAGTATCTACAACATTGACTTGGAAATGTTCGAAAATCTTTGCAGATTCGACTTGAATTGTCTTTGTTCCAGAAGAACTGCCGGAAAACTCTTGAAAAAGGTTTTGTTTGCCAAGAAGTAAGTTTCCCGTGGCGCTTTTGCCGCTGCCGGTTTTGCCGATTAGCATTAGGTTAAATTGTTGAGCAACTGATGTGTATTCTTTAACATCGTCATGCTGGAATTTGAATGTGACCATCTTGTTAAAACGTTCCTGTAAACCAAAATGTAGAAGACAAGGCTGAAGCCATTCATCAGAAGAACACCCATGTATCACACGGCTCCATATTTAAAGATACCTATTACGCAATTTGAAAAACAAATGATGGCGCATTAAGTTCATTAAAACGGAGTTCTCATGACTAAGGTCTTTTACTGTTCTGTAATAGTCCAAGAACAATAGCCAAATAAGGCCAAAAAAGAAAATAGCCTATAGCTAACTGACATTTTAAGGATAGTTCAAGTATCATTAATGAAACAAGATCTTATTGTATACAACAAAACACCACATCGATCTATAATGTAGTTTGCTTCGATGTACCTCTTCATCCTTCATTTTTTGTTCTGTACTATTGATGAGATCTCCTAACGGTGAGTTTTTCTCTTGAAAAAAATCCAAGAGCAATTTGTATGCTACTTCTCCCCTTCCCTTCAGAAACGTAACTAAAGTGGTCCATCGGTGCAACCCTTCAGGTAACTTTTCAATAAATGCAATATCCTGCTTTTCAAGTAATATCACTTCAGCAAAATATTGACAGGCATCCTTGCATGGCTGTTCTGCTATTGATGAAAGGCAAAGGTCTAATGCGGCCGTCTGGTATTTACTCATCGGACGCCTTTCAAAAGGAAACGGAAACAATAAAAATTCTTGAGCATGTATAAATTCTCATGGCACTACGACTCCAAAATGCAGTTCTAGACATTTCGTAAGTAACACAAGTGCAGCATTTCAAATGCTGCGTTATAAGGCCCATGCAAAACCAAGCAAAATAAAGGTCAACCATGTTTCCACTGAGTTGCAGGGAATTGCAAAAGAGAGTACTAAGAAGGACCTTTTTGTTCATAGTTTTCAACACAATTGACATGTAGGACTGTATTGCAATCGGCCTATGGTCGTATTGTCTCGTATAAGATTTTATGGTATCCTGCCGGTCATCGTCTTTTATGACTTAAACAATGATATTCTTTAATGCAAACCAATTTCTTTCACTAATATTAAAGATTTTAAAACATCTTTATTTAAAATTAATAAATCTGCGTATCTGTTTGTAACTTTCAGTGGAAGCAAAAACCCACAAACTGAATGTTTAGTGTCATTTTTTTTTTTATAGAGGAATAAAAGATTAAGTGCTGCCAAGTACAATGTCAAGCAACTATCAGAACTAAATCTTTTAACTTAGATCTGATAACATATATTCTTTCTGAAACTAAACTGCCAACTTCGAATTTTTTCAAGTCTGCATTGAAATATGACACCCAATTGCATTTGCAGAAAAATGTTCTGTATTTTATTCGTTTAGTTCCCAAAAACTCAGAATGAGAAACACATTACATTCAAAGCATAAATGTACTTGCTGTAAAAACAAATTTAAGAATTCAATTTTATCTGGAGCTGGGAGACTGAAATACTCTCAAAAGGTACTTTTTAACTATGTGAATATCTTTTTCATGAATACTCAACATATAGGAAGTGGCAAAAAGTCCATGTTTAGGATGATAAGTTTCAAAAGTGAGGACTCATATTTGATAACATTTTCAGAAGGTATTATTCGTACAGGGTCTAGCAACATGTATGTCTAAAGCATCCTTAAAACGATTGAGGAGAATATGAATTATGGTTTATCTTATAAACGGGTATCTCTTAAAGACCTCGAACGTAAACAATTTATAGCTTGGACAGCATCGAAGTATACTCAAGTTTAAATAAGTACCGTCTGTTGTTAGTGCAAGGAGAACTCAAATGACCACTTTGATAAGGAGAGCCAAGAAGGTAGAATGCCTAATTAATCGAAAATCTGAAAGCAAATTTTACTTCGTTAAAGATGTTAATGGTTATTTGCTTAGAAATACTGTCTAGGTATAGGCTTTACTTGCCCCATATACCAGATTTTCCCTAAATACTTTACAACAATGTCAAATTTTTAAAACAAAGAAAGAAACAACCAAATATTCTTTAAAGTTTTACACAGGAGAAAAGACTAAACCAAAAAGTTTTGTTTAAGTCAAAGCAGGGAGCTGTAAGGGAAGGAGAAACAACGCATGCTCCTCCTTTGTCCTATGTGCATAGCCGCCACTTGAGTTTTGCGTTGTCTGATTCCTGAAATTCCTCTAAACTAATAGGGATTAGGCATTAAAGACAATTGTTTCCGTCGTCTGCTACATCTGAAAGAGCTCTTAGGATGATTTTTCCCATTAGTATTACATTGCCAGCCGTCAAAGAAAGCAAAATTTATTTCAACTCGTGCCGCAAGGTGCCACATTTTAAAAGGGTACAGTGTATTTCTTTATTACTTTTAAGAAAAGATACATTATTCGCTATTTCAGGAACAAACCGGAATTGTTGAAATATCATCATCGAAATTTAGACTCCCACTGGTTTTGAAACAGGTTCATTCCTTTTTTAAAATTAATAAAGAAATTAGATTAATGATGGAATTATGCAACTTAAAAGTGACTGAACAGTCGTTTTAATAAAAAACTGTAAAAACGTTTCACATGTGTCGGCTGAGCAGATATCTTCACAGCGGCATCTTGACAATGGTCTTTGTTACAGGATTACTGCACTTGAAAAGAAGGAGGTCATCATTAAGTAGGAAAGTCATCAAAAGTCAACAATAAGAACAAAGTGAACTGTCAATCAGATTTCGGTGCTTGAAGAGGATTTAATTATTTTCAAGTACATATTGTCTGACAAATTCAGTCGATGTTTCTCCTTTCCTTACAGCTCAAAGTAAGTTGCGTATGCCAAAGTAACCTTCCAATGTGTATGCCAAAACAAGTTCGTGTCGGTCCACTAAATTAAGTAACTTTGTTTCAAAAAAAAAAAAAAATCAGACTGGTCGAGCACACTAATTTTAGGGGACCGACACAAAATTATTTTGGCATACATATAATAAGGTCATTTCGGCGTTGAGTAGTGCACAAGGGTAAGTGTTATGTACCTGATAATCACGACAGCCATGGCATCACAGGCTTTAACATGATCATGGCGAGTAAATAAAGCAAAGGCCTTCACATCGCATCTATCAGATCTTTGAACTTTCTGTTAATTACGAGGCTGGTCTTATAATCAGACTGCGGGACTAAGCAAAGAATGGTAAGCCGGGAGATTGGAACTAGTCAACTTCGCGCACCCGTTATGTACCGTACTGTACTCCTAGCTGCGTTTTTTAACAAGATAGCGAGGGGGAACAATGAATTATTCAAGATATTGGAGTTTTTGCTCATGACTATTCATAGCGTCTTCCTTCCTCGCACCCAATCCATAACATGATATCAGGCAAATAAGAAGTCTCGATCCTTCTAATCCTATACCTTTCCTGATTGCTTTAATTCTAACCTAACCTGGAGACATTATATCATGTCTTGAGACACAAATGTGTCACCTTACAAAACAAAACGTCCGGATTTGGTGTTCCTCGCACAATTACCACTATGTTCTTAGAGACTCGAATACAGTACAACTTGAACCATGTTATCTTCGTCATCAGTGAAAATTACATCTCGCATACTAGATTCACTATTAACTCTTGTCCTGTTAAACACCCTAACACGCTGGTAAAGAAAACTGTCTCCAACACATTCGAAGAAATTTTCACTTGCATCATCTCCGTCACCTCTTAGAGAGCTCCAGTTGGTTTTGAGAAAATTTAAATCCTCCACGAGAGTAATCAATTTTTGAAACCTTCGAAATGAGGACAGTTAGGTTGTTTAAGTTTTCTTCATCCCAAGAGTTCTTGCAAATACAACCAATCAACAATCTACCATTACCCTGTAATTTAATTTTAATCCAAGCACTTTCTTAAGGTTAAAACTACTTGAAGCTCATTTGCCAACGTCATTCTCTTATATACAAAGACACTCCCCTCTATTAATGTACAGTCTGATTTGAGAGAAAGAAACTGAAACTATCGAATAGAATAGAACAGGAAAGGATAGGGTAGGATCGGATCGAATGGAATAGAATGAAGTGTCACTTTATAAATTCATCGCTGGAAATTACCAAGCTATTAACACAAAAGAGCAGAAATAAAACAAAAGTATAAAAGAATTAAACAAGAATAAAATATAAATTAAACAGTGGCAGAAAAACAAGTAAGTATTAAAACCATAACATGAAATACAAAACTGAATTAAACACTAAAATGAACATAGCCTATCGCACAATAACAAAACAAAGCACCGAAAAGAAGGAAATAAAACAAACACTTAAAACACCGTGGAACAAAAGATAACGGGTGACGATTTTAGTACCAAAGCTTGGAATTCTAAGTTTGTCGCTAAAAACGATCAGCTGATCGGCTAGGAGGTCATGTAAATGGTGCTTGATAGCTAGTACCATGCAGTGAGATCACTTTGCAGCATCAGAATATATGCATATCCTGGCCAGTAACAACAGTCAAAATAACTGAGATGCAGCTTATCACTAGGCACATGTTAAACGTCAGTTCTGTTTGATGAAATTTCTGTTATATGGAAGTAGAAAGTATCCAAGCAAACATATTAAAAAAAGGACTAGCAACTTGCCACAAGTAAAATATTTGATGTACCGCTTTTAGTGCAGGACTATTATGGTTACAAGAATTATTTTCTAGTGGGCGATGCGAGTTCTTTCGCGAAGAAGCATAAAAACCTGTACCTACTTAGACCAACAATAGATCATCCCCAGGGGGAACATGTATCATTTTCCATCCACCTCTCCGTCACACTGGAATGGTTAGACATTCCAATTATTAAATATACCGGACGAATAATAAAATCAACGTTGCAACTTACCATTGCCACTCGTCACTTTTGTCATATTCTGTTGGCAAAGAAAATGTATACACACACATAAATATATATATATATATATATATATATATATATATATATATATATATATATATATATATATATATATATATATATATATATATATATCTTAAATCAAGCGTTGTTTCGACTCATATATATATATATATATATATATATATATATATATATATTGTTTTAGAGTGTTATAGTTATATATATATATTTATATATAGAGGTGGGAAGCAAAAAACGGGAAAGATGATACTTCCATTTTGAACTTTATAGTACCACACGTAAACACTTAACCAAATATCCCGAACGTCAGCTCTTCATCAGTTGTACTAAAAATATATATATACCTAAGAGGCTAGACCTTATCGGGATGCATCCGAACATGGAAGCTAATTAAAGCGAGATCTTTGTTATGTCCAGTGTTATGTGTGTTCAAACTTAACAAAATATCTGGAACGTCAGTTCTTCATCAGTTGTAGTAAAAATATATACGTAAGAGGCTACACCTTATCGGGATGCATCAGAGCATGGAAGCTCATAAAAGCGAGATCTTTGTTATGTCCAGTGTTATGTGTGTTCAAACGTAAGATGGTTTTGAGCTCCCGGTTGCTTCTTTCCTGGGCTATTTTGAAGTTACCATAGAGAATGGCAAATTTGAGGTCAGAACGGTTATGATTTGGGAGATTAAAATGGTCTGAAACCGGAAAAGCTTTCATGTTTTTGTCAAATGTTCAGTTTAGGGTTGTTGAACCGAAGCCTAAACTTTTTACCAGTTTCGCCGATGTAGGTGACCTGGGGACACATTTAGAACAATAGAGCAAATAGAGCAAGTAGATTACATTGTCAGAGTTGCAGTTAAACCTACCAGTCCTCACAGTGGTACCTGAGGCCTGGTGTAAAATGTTAGGAGAGGGACCGAGATGTTTGCACACGATGTATCTGGGTTTGTTACAGGTGATGTAACCTCTGCTTGACTCATGATTAGAAGGGAGCAGGGACTTCAGGACTAGCATAGACCTGATGTTGCGTGGTTGCCTATAGGCAATCACTGGGGGCTCTTTAAAAGGTTTTTCTATGGTGGGATCAGAGCCTAAAATGCCCCAGGAATTTTTGATATCTTGGAAAAGGGGGAGGAGAGAGAGGGATGGTAGGTTACGACAAGAGGTAATCTATCTGATGTTCTTTTTGCGGTACGAAAGCAAGTTGGATCTTTGTAAGGCCATAACCCGTTTGAATTGGTCACACAATAGTCGGTACGGATATCCTCCTTTGAGCAAGAAACCTAGAAGTTCTACAGCCTTATTTAGAAAAATGTGGTCACTAGAACAGATGCGTCGACATCTTAGGAGCTGGCTGTAGACTATGAAGATCTTTGTGTGTCGGGGATGGAAGCTGTTGAAATGGAGACAGGAGTGACTGTCCGTAGGTCTGGTATACCTACCGACCTTTACTCATTACTAGTATATATATATGTATATGTATATGTATATGTATATGTATGTATGTATGTATATATATATATATATATATAACGCTAATTCCCACCTTAAGGGGAAATTCTAATATCTGCTTGTACATAGGGCGAAAAAAAGATAATAAAATACATAAGAAATAAATTCGCCCTAACGTCTAAAAATATAATTAACGTTATTTCAATGGGCAGCCATCCGTTCGTGTTAACAGCTAGGTGTCCGTAAATTTGACAACTTTGAAGTAATGGCATCTAGTTTGTAAATCTAAGAGGGCGCCCTTGTAAGTTTACGTATTCCTATAGAAAAAGTGTGTGGAAACGTTAAGGCGAAACTTATATTTCACCCAAATTTTTTTTTCCCCTTAAGGTCGACTTCTCAACAACAACATTCCCCCTAAGTGCCGAATAAGAGAAATATATATATATATATATATATATATATATATATATATATATATATATATATATGTATATATATATGTATATATAAGTATATATATAGTATATATATATATAAGTATATATATATAGAGATATATATATATATATATATATATATATATATATATATATATATATATATATATATATATATACCTCCCAATCCGGCCAAATGTTAACAGTACATGTTTTTCTACAGATCAGTCCAAATGTTAACATTGTTTGGATCAGTATTTTAATCAAAAGTGATAATAAAATTTAAAAAAAAAGTGACGAAATAGTAAGATTGATGAATGAAGAATATCCACACCAAATTTCGTACATTAATACGGCATATCTTAAAAGTTATAAGCGCTCAAAGGATGGAGATATACTTCAGAAGGCTTATATACACGCCAAAAATTCGCAATAATTGCTTCAAAATATCTCCATGGTGACTAAAAATTTCGGATCAAGTTTTGGCATAATAAAAGGGAATAGATGGTAACTAATATATTTAAGCCAAATATTTACCACAATTACCGGTAGATTTCATGTAACGTACACACAAACTAATGTTAACCTTTGAAAGGTTAACTTATTGCAAGGGTTAACATGTTGCTGAAAAATATCTACGCCAGGTTAACGGATGGACCGATGTGAAGATATATATATATATATATATCTCTAATTCGGCACTTAGGGGGAAAGTTGTTGTTGAAAAGTCGACCTTAAGGGGAAAAAAAAAATTCGGGTGAAATATAAGTTTCGCCTTAACGTTTCCACACACTTTTTCTATAGGAATACGTAAACTTACAAGGGCGCCCTCTTAGATTTACAAACTAGATGCCATTACTTCAAAGTTGTCAAATTTACGGACACCTAGCTGTTAACACGAACGGATGGCTGGGCATTGAAATAACGTTAATTTATATGTTTAGACGTTAGGGCGAATTTATTTCTTATGTATTTTATTATCTTTTTTTCGCCCTATGTACAAGCAGATATAAGAATTTCCCCTTAAGGTGGGAATTAGCGTTATATATATATATATATATAAATATATATATATATATATAGATATATATATATATATATATATATATATATATATATATATATATATATATATATATATAGTAGGGAGAGTGACGTAGCAACTTTATATGAAGTTAGTTAGATGAGGTTTAACGGCCCAGTTGCCAACCAATTGGTTCAAGTCGAGCCGGCCACGGCTTTTTTTCCAGTTGTGGGTCGCTGACTTTATATGAATGAGTCAATCCACGCTATTGTATATAGTCGCACAGAGACCTTAGGCCATTTTTCCTCTAACATAGGCACTTGCCTTATACTGAAAGAGGATATTTATTTGTGAATGGAAAACTTAGCCTCAAGCAGGATCCGAACCAGCGACCTCCCGCACACAAGGCGGATGTTCTGACTACTGAGACATTGAGGCCTATGTTGTAGAACGCGGTCAACTGAGCTTAAATACTGTTGGGTTAAGTTCTCCATTGTTACGTCATAGGAACGCGTCCTTTGTAGTATTGAGTAGGTAGAGTGACGTAGCTACTTTATATGAATGAGTCAATCCACGCTGTAATATATAGTCGTACACAGACCTTATGCCATTTTTCCAGTAATATTTTGCCCATGTTAGAGGAAAAATGGCCTAAGGTCTCTGTGCTGAATTTTTACACCACTTTCGTTGGCTGGGAAAATCGATGCTGTGGCAACGGGAAGGGAAAATTTGGACCCAGTTGTGACACCGCATGGGGCAATTATTGCCCTCGTTTAAAGAAAGCAATCCTATGTTTTTATTTTCTCATCGCCCCGTAAAGAGTATGAGGTATTGAAGTTACTTTACCAGGTGAGCTATATACGGTAATGTTCTAGTTGAAACAGCACCGTCGCCATGGTAACAATGAATTTCCCTAAGTTACTAGTTTAAGAGGCCTTATCTATGGTGGGGTACAAAACTTGTGTGACTAAAAGTCCTCACTGTGGGAGGGGACGAAACATTTCTGTGTACCTGGGGTTGTCTTTGTTCGTGTGTATGTGAACAGTTTTGTTTTGCAAATGTCTCCTAAACGGCTATGCCGATTTTCTCCCATCCAACTTGGTGGGAAGGTATCCCAAGTAGAACCCTTGTTTCACGCTACCTAGCAGATGCAATGGTCAAATGTTTGAGGTCAAAATCAAATTTTGCGGACATCGGTTTTATTTTACTTCCAAGACGAAACATCCCAGTATAAATAATAAAGATATCCATTACTACCAAAAGATATGGTTGCCATGGCATTGGAGGTCAAAGGTCATGTTATGGGAGGAAACTATGTTTTTATCCGAACGGTTATGTCAAAAATTCCTCCTAGTGGGCTGGACTGATTTTCTTGGTAGGTAGGTACCCCAGGGTGGAAACTGTGTTTTGCAGACACCCACAAGTAGGATCAAACGTCGAATGATGTAAAAAATCGTTTACTGGATATCATGTCAAGAGGAAACATTGCACTGACATGAAACTTGACCCATATAATTGGGATGAGAAGTTCTACCCAAAGACATGGTTGACATGGGAACTGAGGTCAAAGTTCACAGGACAGATGGTCATATTACATGCTTGGTTTCCAAAACTACCACTACACGGCTGGACCGATTTTTTTTTCAAACTTGGTGGAAAGGTATCTGAATGTAAGATATTGTCCCTTGCAAACCCCCGAAGTAACAGTCAAAGGTCAGAGGTCAAAACTCGTCTTGTGTAAAATCGATTTTGGCCGAAATTCCAAGAGGGAAACATGGAAGTGACATGAAATATTCACACGCATCATAGGTGCGACAAGTTCTACAAAATACTCCATGGCAACTTAGGTCAAGGTTACAATACAGAAAGTCAAATGTACTAGTCGGCTGTACCACTTTTCTTCCGAATTGCTTGAAAATTAGCCCAAGCTAGGCAATCGTGTTTCGTAGACCCCGGAAGAAAAGGTCAGGGGTTAAAGGTTAAATATGTATAAGGTTCTCTTAAGGTTCATTTTCGATGTGAGTTGATATTTGTCACTGTCATCACATTGAATGTCATGCATATAAGTGCTAGCAATGAGATATGCAATTACGTGGATTGAACTCTTGTTTTTTTATTGTGGCCCTCTCTTTCCAATTCACAGAAAAGATTTTACATTCGTTTGGATATTCTCTACCTAAACGCTGAAATAAACGTATTAGGAAATAAAGTACCCGAGCACCAGTAAAAATTACAAGTAAGAAGAATTATGTCGCTTGTAGACTAGTTTTGGTTAGTTCGTGACATCGACCTCGTTCTAGAAGGATGAAAGAAATCACGTGCAATTTACAATTGGTCTAATGTTGTATATGTATCTATCATTTGTAGTACATAATGGTACCGAAAGGAAAGAAGGTAAATACCTTTCAAGCTCTTTTGTATGTTTTCTTTGAGATGTTTATACTGTTGATGTTGTCCTAGGGCCTTTAAAAAGCAATCATATGCATCCCGTCCTTGATTTTGATTTTGAAGAGAAAAAATGAAATAAACAACCTGCTTTCTTTGTGAATGGTAGCTTCTTAACTTCTCCTGGTCAATTTCAATCCCTTTAGATTTTAGATAGTCTACGATGAGGACTGGATCAAGATGTTCTGTAAGCTCAGTCAAGTTCCGGTTGAGAACTCTTTTGTAGTATTCTTCGTCCATTGCCAGCTCTGTAAACGTACCAAAAATTCACATAAGGCACACCAATATATCAGTAACGGCCGTATATTGCGTGCATAAAAAGATAGGGAGGTGCATAAATTTACAAAGAGATCATCCCAACTAAAATCCTACGTAGTCTCACGAGAATTGTGTGTTAAATCATCATTCTCAGGAGAGTTTTTCTACACTCCCAATGGAGGTCACACAGGGAGTATTCCATACTATTTCTCAGATTACAACCTCTTTCTATAGAAACCTGTGATACTCTACATCTATATCTTTATCGATTTTACCGTACTTATTCCTGTATACCAGTTGTTTCCGAACATTTCCAAGTAATCCTCTCTTCCACAGCATGGAGTTGAGCAACCCCCCCCCCGCATCATGTTTATGACATATGAATGAATAAAATCAGGGGGACATGTTCATCCATCTAGACCGTGCCCAGAGTAGTCGTGCCCTAGAACAGCACAGACGTGAAACTTTGATGGATGTCATAAGCGGCTAAATACCCTTAGAAAATAGGGCAGATACTGTGGAGTTAATGAGAGGTGTATAGACCAAAGGGAATAAGACGCTGTTAGTCGTTCGCTGAATGGCATGGAGACTAGGGGCCCATCATACGGTCCTTGTTGGGGTCAAGGGGCAACGCAGTTGTTGGGCCTCTGGGGTATTTATGGAATAAAAAGAAATGAATCATCTGAATATCATCTCAATATCAAACAGTCAATGCACAGTAAGTAGGTACAAAAAATGACACCTTAAACATTTTGTATCAAAGTGGTAAGAAACGGCCTGACCATTTGATGGTGCAGTACTTCGATTGTGGATTGAACAGATGAAGGACTTTGGAAGACTTGAAGCTAAAGTTGCCCTACACTTAGTAATTTTGAGATTATTCGCATAAATTTGTAGGGAGGAAAATTCACAAATCATAAACAATTCAGAATCCATGATATACTACGTTGCAAATGATAACTTATCCAATATAAAACAATTATATGTCTTCTGTTAGGCATCAAAATGCGCCACTATAACACATGAATAGCTGATCAAGAAGCAATGAAATATCATTCGTCAGTGGTTCAAGTGATTTGTAGTATGCATATTGAAGCCCGCAGCCTGAAGTCTTAGTTAAGAAGGTCAGGCACAAAATTAAATGGAAGGAAACAACTTGGGCAATGATAATTACAATTTCAAATTGCTCAAAAATCTTGATGGAATGATTGTTTAGGGAGACGATGCCCCCAAACCTCCCATGACGACTATTATGTCTTTATTGTTTCAAATAATTTTATCGGTGAGCATGGCGTGCCCACCTCAGTGCAGGGCGACCGCTTAGATTATACATTTGCCAAGATGCTTCTAAGTAGTCATCCCATTCGAGAACTCCCCTCTCACCCATATTCCCGTTGTAACTAGGACAGCTGTTCTTCTGAATCTTCGTTGAAAAGTTCAAGCTCCTGTGGAGTACCTCATGTTGTGATAGAGCTAAAAGCTCGAAAGAGGGGCTTTTAAAGTTATATTGGCATTTTTGGTACTAATAGTCAACCATGCTAAATCCCATCTTTATAATTTATAAAGTAGAATGCATCCGCGTGAACTCCCATACATAGAACAAACAAGAAACGCGACATGAAACGTGTCATTGTTGACAAGAGGAGAACAATAATTTATTACCGAAACTAAATTTTTGACTCCCCTCGAGTCTTGTTAGGCCTGTAATGACTACAGTGTTAATGTACAGGCAATAAAGGACCGTGTATGGTCAAAGGGCGAGTAACAGAAAACGAACACAACATAACAGGTTTACAAGAAAACAATAGACTTGAAGTAACTAAGCGGTCCTAAACCTCTGTTTAACCTAATCACATTGGATTTAAATTTGAGAATCCCCCCAGACAACGGAAACAATCTGAAATCCACTAGTTAAAGATGGAAGCTATCAAGGTGCATTGTAAGTTGTCTATAGAGTGAGTTTGGGAGATTAAAGTGTTGGGTCACGGAAAAGCATAGTTTATTGTCTGTAATGGATTTTTTATGCTTATTAAGTCTTAAGCGAAATGGTGTTCCTGTTTCTCCTACGTAAATGCCCTTGGGACATATATTACAATGAATAACATAAACTACATCACTGGAATCGCACGTGAGGAGAGGTTGTGGAGTTAGCTTACCAGCTCTAATGGACACTCGAGATCCTGTGGTGATGTATGCAAATATGGCAGTGCGGCTTCGGGCAGCCTTTGTTCCCCCTGAACCATCCTCCGTTGCTGGGTTGGGGAGTTTTGAGGAAGTGAGAAGGAATTTAAGGTTGGGTGGCTGCCCAAAAGTGAGGATGGGGGTAACAAGAAAAGGTTTCCGATATGGAAACTGAGCCGTAAAACCTCATCTACCTCTAACTCTAAAGTAGGCACGGGCTGTAAAATAGGAACACCGTGGGAAAAGTGCGATATGGAGGCTGAGTAAAACTGCTAAAAAGTGTTTCAAAAGGGGGCAAGTTTAAAAAAGCCCATCTTTATATACATATATATATATATATATATATATATATATAATATATATATATATATATATATATATATATATATATATATATATATATATATATATAATATATATATATATATATACATATTTGAAAAAGTGTATCTTATTATCGATTTCTGTACTACAAGTGTAGTACAATGTTTGTGTACAAAACCATTGCAACACTTCCACCATCAATTCTCCCTCCCAACTCATTAAACTCGACCAACTGTTGACCTGAGTTATTGTTTATATGTTTCAAGGTTAGTACCTCTTTCTTGTGTGGCCTGTTTTGCCTACAGAATTTGTAAACATTTGAAAGCTTCATTCTAATGACCACAAAATTTAAAAAAGGTCCAAATATTTCAAGGCTTTGCTTCTAGACCTCATGGAGCCCGTTCCCCTGGACCCATCATTAAGGAAGATCCCTTAATGTACCCAGGAAAAAATCCACCAAAATCCACCAAAATCCACCAAAATCCACTTTTGGAAAGGACCGAAATTAGGTCAAATCCAAAATGGCGGCTTTTTAAACACTTTTCTCCTACTTAATGTCAAAAAGGTGTATGTAATGTGGGTTTTATTGGCAATTTTATGCGTAAAAATGGTTCTATGACTATCGTGGACTAAATGTTTCAAGTTAAGCTGCAAAAACACGATGATGACGTCACAATGACGTCAATGACAACTTTTCATTTAAGGTTTGAATGCCTTCGTATAATGGTTTTATTATAAAACTGCAGAAAAGAGACGTCTAACTTGTGCACTTTAAATGATCCTTGTGAAATTTTTAGTGCTGAAGCTTAGAGTGTTCAGAAGTTGAAGCCTTCAGAAAAGTGTTGCGCAATACCATGTTCTCAGGAAGAAAGGTGCAAGCGCCATTTCGTGGTATTTTGAAAGCTGACATCTTTTCACAGAAATTAGATCAATGGCTGAAAATTCGTATGTAGTATGATGTATAGCTATATAAATAGAATTTGATGTCAAAGCGGCATTACTTATCTCATTTTTGAAAACCTGGGCACTTCAAAATTTAATTTTTACTTCTAAAGGTAAATTTTTAAAATTTTATGAATTTGCTGGCCCTTTACTAATTGTTAGATGGCCCTCATAATTTTGCTAACTTTAACATTATTCCAGGTCTATAAGCAAGAGAAAGCCTAATCATTCAATGGCTTTAATTATTAAGTGCTGAGGTCCAAAAATGGTTGCCTAAAATATTTCAACTTGACGTCTCATAACCCCTTGAGTCGCCAGCAAAGAGACATGGGAAGGTCGAAAACGACTAAAACTGTCCTAAACGTGACCTTAAAAGTTAACCTATTCCTTATGGAACCAAGTATTTTAACTATTAAAGTAAAAATGATAGCAGTTTGTTTCAGATTGAAATCCCATTTTGACGTTCAGATACTAAACTATTTGTTCAGATCTTAGTATTCCAACTTGAAATACAATATAACTGATTATTAGTTTCATATTTTTAACTGTTTTAGTCTAAATATTAACTTTTAATCCCTCAAAGTCCACTCGTAGTGTTACTAAGTTTTTTCAAGCCATAAATGTTTCTTAAATCTCATTTTCATGACTATTTAACTGAAAATTTTAGAGTCATTATTTGGACTTTTCATTCGATTAAAGTGACAATTTTATCATCAAAATGTTGACTTAAAAATCACAATTATGAGTCGTCAAGGCACTTCCTATCATTTCAAGCTAAAACTTTGGCTTTACATTTCCAAACAAAAAAATTTGAGTCAAATTACTGAAATACAAATGGCAATTAAAAAGTCAAAATTTTGTGACTGTAACTTAATATTTCATTTTGAAGTCAACATTATGAGGTCAGAAGTCCTTTATAATGGAATAATAGGGGCAAATACATGTGACCCTGATAGTCAAAATAATGAAATTATAGGTCAAGACAATACGATTTAAGTCAAAAGTTTAACTTTTTAAAGTCAAATTGATAACAGTAAAGATGAGATTTTAGGCCCCATCCTGTACTCCAAAAGTAAAAGTTTGACATTAATAGTCAACTTTATGAGATTGTAGATCAAAATACTGGGAATCAAGGTTACAAGTTGGAATTTGAAAGTAGAAATTGTAAGATAACTGTCAAGATACTGAGATTGTAAGTCAAAGTTGTGAATGTTGTAGGCAAAGTTATGGTATTAGAAGTTAAAAATGTTTTTAAAGGCAATACTTGACCCAAAATTCTGTTAATGTAGTAGTAAATTACTTCACATTTGAATTTTCAGCTATGTATCTTATTCCTGCAAAATCACTTAAAGTCCCAGTAAGTCTTTGTATACGAATTTGGATGAGAGAAATGAGTGGTGCTTAAGGTTACTTAAACCCAAACATAACCAGAGAAATGATTTGTTGGAGAAAAAAGACATTTACGAAAGTGAAAGGTTGTTTTAAACAAATCGTGGTTGTAAATGTAACGGCTGTTTCAATATGCACAAGGTTCATCACGGTGGGAAGTTCTAGATCATTATGAATATTCATTACTCAGCTGCTTCGAGATCACATCATGTCGACGGCTGTGCAGCACGATGCAGCCAATGGCGAATGCTAGACTACGATGTGCTTGATGTACGAAGAATGTAGCTATAGGGCCGTAACACACAACTGAGCAGTCAACTTGCGTGACATTAACGGCCGGACTACGGCTGTGCATGTTCGTACATCCTGCCAGTATTTTGCCTTGCTGTGCCCCCAGGCGTTCGAAACATAACGTACATGTACTACACACACTATATACACTATAATAAGACAAGGTAATTTCTCACAATATGTACTGAGAAGAAGTAGGCCCAGTCGCACTTCAATGCCAGTGCTTCCACACTCTAAATTCATTTTTCCTGAAATGGCCAATTTCAGGTAATTTTAGATTCCATTTCAGGAAAAATGAAGTTACAGTCTGGAAGCACTGGGTGGCAGTGCAGCCACGGCACTGGGCTTCTTACCGTAACTTGTCATTATATATATATATATATATATATATATATATATATATATATATATGTATATATATATATATATATATATATATATATATATATATATATATATATATATATATAGTGTAGTATATGTACGTAATGTTTCGAACGCCTGTGGCTGTGCCAGGCAACGTTATCTTGCTTAGGATTTCAGGTGAGGTTTTCCTCCTTTTTCATGTTAGTTGTGCTGCAATTTTGTTGGCGTGGGTAATTATTTCTAACTACAATTCAATTCTAAGTCTACACTAACCTGAGTATAGTCCTAGGCTGTTTGTGTAGTCCATCCGTTCGCATATACAAGCAAATGCTCTGCACTGTTTACGTGCGTACATTTCACTACAGTTGAGCATGCAGGCAAGGCACCTATAGTTGTTTATTCATGAATAATCATAAACAAACAGACTTTCATTGGTTCATACTCCTGACTGATAAGCTCATTACGAGGAAAGAACTCGAATTTCAGTTGGCAAGCCGAATTCAACATCTGCATTTCGGACAAAGATTACTCCCGACAGAAGCTAAGACTGTTCTTCTAGGTATGTTAGAGCCTCTTAAACTGTTACCAACTTCATATAACTGGTTCTCGTGCTATGACGATTTTTGGCGGTTTAAGTATTTCTTTATACAAAGTCGTACTGGGACTTTAATACTTCAGACAGCTTTCATAATGAAAGTGCATGAGCCATACTTTTCTGAGGACTATACTCCCTGAGGTACCTGGGCTTGAAAAGTATGTCACTGCTATCATCCAGTTGTATAAAAATCGTGGACCTGTGTTTATATCAACTACTGTAGGTGTGGTGTATTCATGTGTTACCTTGTACGTCAGGGGCGTTTTAAAGAATTTGGACCTCATTTGACAGTAAATGGCCTGATAATCATATGTTGGGGACCTGCAACTAATGTGCCCTCTTTTTATTCAATTTGATTTTTCATGATAATAGCTCCAGTTTGATAGCAAACATGATAGCTTATACTTAAAATCTTATTTGTTAGTTATCTCGTGGTTACAAATCCAAAATTGCCAAACTACACAACATCCATTATATTCTGAAACTAGACCTCTGTGTGTGTCATTTTCAATAGAACGTTTGCACTAGCTGATACCCTACTTCACGTTTTTGATTCAACCTTAGCAAGTTTCACCCTACTTATTGAGCCATCGTTTGGCCACTTGCTTGCAGTGGCCCACCATGGATGGGAGAGGGTATGCTATACTTGCCCCCCCCCCCCGTATGTTCCTGCACAAAGAAATACAGACTTTTGAAATCCTGGCAGCGGTGCTGTTAGTTGTGGCATACCACTTAAATATGGCTGTACTAAGTTCGTCCTAAAATGCTGCTTTTCTTGTGTTTAAAAACGAACTTGAACAAATAAGTCGTAAGCAAAACCCAGTACTTTTTAGGTCCAGTTACCAAAACCAATTCCTATCGTGCATTACTCGCTAAAAGTTGTATCCTACTTACCTTGCCACCTAAATGCCAAAGACCAAGTTTACTTCACACGTTTTCTGTAAGGAAGGCAATGGGCCACATGTCAAACTGCACTACTGCTTTTAAATTCAACTGTAACAACATTTTATCAATCGAACATGAGTGGAACAAGTTTCCTTGTGATCATCAAAATGTGCAACTTGTACAGACCTGCGAATTAATATGTCCACCATGACATCAGCAATTTTGTAAATGATTCATTATAATCAATTTTCTTGAACAGATTTTAATAGTTTTTTTGATATAATTGGAAATGGCTTCAACGAATACACCCTTAAGGACATAAAGTTTGCCAAGGTTTCGTCAGCAGTGACACTAATTTATTCGGGACTCAAGAAGTTCATTTGACTGTTAATGTGTTGCTCTCATGTCCAACGCTGCCAAAACTGATTGAAATCCTTACTACATAAATTGGGAGGGTGGGGGCTGGTACATTTTGTCTCAAATCCACCCAACTATAGGTGCAAGGTTACCTCAGTAACGTACAGTGTGAAACAAGCGAATCTACCACTATAGCAATTGCACATATAGAGTAGGCGTTGAGATGTCACGCTCCAATATTTCACTACTCTAAGGAAAATATGGTATAATCACCAGCTTAATTCAGGGCTAATGGGGAAGAGGACTGAAGCCCCAAATAGTTTTCAGTTTGAAGATGCTTTCTCTAAAAACGTCCAAAACAGTAGCCTACCCCTAGAAAATGTCAAACCTCAGTAGTGAATGGTCCAGCCACCAATCTTAGAAAGCTCTAGATGGCAGGTACTGCGATTGTAGAGCGTAACTATTAAATGTGACTGCATTGTGTAGGGTTTTTACTGCTAATTTGATAATAAATGGATGCGACCAAACCGGTGAGAACCTTAACCCAGTGTCTTTTAATATGCAATGTTCGATGCCGTGTATTCTACTGTCGATAATAGAAATGATTTAAGTACCGTATATGTAGGCTACAGAGTATCTTTTAATATAGCTTAACTGCATTTAACATGACCGCTTTGCCCATTAATTGCCGCACATGTGATATCCTATTGTAAGGGGCTGGGGTAAACTCTACGGGGATAGGCTCACAACTTATACACTGCAAACAGCGATACTACCACTAGAACTGACTAGAGACTTATTTTAATAGAAAAGCACAGCTTTATGACAATCAATTGTGTGAAAATGAAAACATCGAATATCCAACAAGTAACCATCCTAAATCAGGCTACAAAGCAGGCACTGCCTTGTTGGATTGAATATTACATGAGAAGTAATTCTGATTGTAACGTTCTTGGAAACCGACATAGACAGACAAGGGGTGGTGCCAGATGGGAGCAGGGGGCCAATCGGGGAAGGCTGACTTCGAGGAACTCACCCAATTTCGTCAGGGAGCCTTTATAGTTACGATAAAATATGTAATCCCCGAAGACGTCCACCCCGACGATTAACTTGAATTTCTTCTCCCGTACAGCAGATTCTACGATACCCCCCCCTCAATTTTTCAATTTTTTTTCCTAAAACCCCCAACTTTCAAATTCTTTCAAAAGAAACCAAATATTTTCGGCTTGCTTCGGGAGCCAAAAGTTTTGCTTTCAATATCCTCCAGGCAACCCATCGCCCTTTTTCAAGTCTTCGGGCAGCCCCTCCCCCGCCAGAGAGTTTAGGCCCCTGTTGGGCAAACCCTGGGGTCGTGCACCCCTAGACAAACCTGTTGAAGGACCAAACCACAATTTTGCTTCTCTCTCCAGTGCGCTCTGCCACTTGCTAGGTTACTACATTATTAAAATGCTTAAGTAAAAGTACTACCTCTGGAAACCTAAATGCAAGAAACCAAGAAGACTTTTTATCTTGGATGTACTGTATTCAATATAGTAGGCAAAGAACAGTCGTTTTGGGTGGTTTTTGTGAATTAAATGTAAGATCATAGAAGAATTATGAAAGCAGGTCTACAGTAAAATACTGTTGGTCAATTTAATCGTAATACTATCATGCCAAACAAAATTTGAGTACAAGAAAACTTCCTGTAATCAGCAAAAACTGTTATTTTAGATGCATTTACCGTTAGAATGACGTAAAAACGGCCATTTTGGAAATAGCTCATTTAAATAAAGATCTCGTAAAACGATTTTGGTGGATTTTTGATATTTTGTTTCCCACATCCAAATCTACCAAAAACCACTGAAATCTCACTTGTAGGAATTTTTTTAGGGTTAGGGTATATTTTGTCACAAATCTACCCGACTGACTTGACTTCATGACATTTTGGGGGAACTTCTTCAGACCCCCCCCCCCCTTTCTCGGCAATTTTACTGGGTACGCTTGCTGGATAGCCTAAACGGCAACACTGGTGAGACTCCATAGCCACAATACTATTGCGTACAAAATGATTCTCTGTAATTGTAGTGCTTTTCCCAATTTCAAGATGTCAGGAAATCTGAGTAAATGCTGCTTGATTTCCAAGTTTTCTTAGATCCCTCCGTCTTGACCATTAGCCTGTCAGTATTTCTAAATGGCAGTATAGTTACATTATAGTATGGAGTTGCAGGTAAATTATGTTGATTTATGTTGTATTTATCTTGATTTTGAAATGCCAGGAAATCCCATCTAACATTCTTTGATTTCCAAAACTTTTCCGAGACATCTCATGATTTGACCACGTTAACGATATATAATCATTAGCCTGTTGCCAGTGAAAAACCTACTTACAAGTTGTATTTATCACACTTTGCAGCCAAGTTGATGCACTAGTCGTACTGCAAAGGATCAGTAATGCAGGAAAATTATGTTTGCTCGTCTATCTTCATTGCAAGCTGCAAGGAATACCAATTAACAGTGTCTAACTTCAAAATTTTCCTAGACTCCTCCCCCATGTAGGCTTTGAACATTTGGCGCTCGTAGGATTGAACTTTGTACTTATAAAGTTAACCCCCTCTCCGTTATAAAATCCTGCATGAATCCACCCCAGATATGTTTACTTGTATAAAAAGATTGGCTCACGTTCCACAAATATAATTAAACCACTAACAGAGAGTACTCTGTAAGATGAGGTTTTACAGCTCAGTTTCTATCCAAATGGTTTAAGTCGAGAGATACTAAGAACATACGCTATACAAGTGCAGGGATTTGCCGTTTTGGAGGGCAAGTTCCCCGAGGTCACCAGAGGTCAAAACCCCAAAACCTTGTAAACACGATATCTCAAGATAGCAATTACCGACACTTTTCATATTTGGTATACAGATTTTTCATGTCAAGAAAAAAACCCTTTTGATTTTGGTAGAGGTCAAAGGTCATCTGAGGTCACTGGAGGTTAAGCTGCGAAAACCTCATAAATGGCTTGTAAACACGATATCTCAAGATAACAATAACCGACACTTTTCATATTTGGTATATAGATTTGTCATGTTGAGAGAAAGAACTGCACTGTTTTTAGTAAAGGTCAAAGGTCATTTGAGGTCACCGGAAGTAAAAGACTGAAAACCTTGTAATCACGATTTCTCAAGATAGGAGTAAAGGACACTTTTCATATTTGGTATACTGATTTGTCATGTCAAGAGAAAGAATGCTATTGTTTTTGGTAGAGGTCAATGGTCATCTAAGGTCACCGGAGGTTAAACTGCAAAAGCCTCATAAACGGCTTATAAACTCGATATCTCAAGATGGCAATGACCGACACTTTTCATATTTGGTATATAGATTTGTCATGTTGAGAAGAATAAGAACCCTATTGTTTGTGGTAGAGGTCAAAGGTCATCTGAGGTCACCGGAGGTAAAACTGCGAAAAGCTTTTAAATCGCTTGTAATCACGATATCCAAGACAGCAATGGTAGACACTTCATATTTAGTATATTGATTTGTCAAGTGGACAGGAAGAGCCCTATCGTTTTTTGTGAAGGTCAAAGGTCATTTGAGGTGTCTGGAAGTCAAAGACTGAAAACCTTGTAATCACGATATCTCAAGGTAGAAATGAAGGACACTTTTCATACATGGTATATTGATTTGTCATGTTGAGAGAATGAACCCAATTGTTTCTGGTAGAGGTCAAAGGTCATCTGAGGTCACTGGAGGTCAAAAACAAAATTTTCCAAGAATTCCCAAGATCGTCATATGGGGTCACCAGAAGTCAAAAGGCAAAATTTCCCAACAATTTCCAAGATTGTCATGGGGTCACCAGACGTAATAAAGAAGGAATTCCCAAGTGTCATTTGGGGTCAGTAAGGTCACAAAGCAAAATTGCTCGAGAATTCCCAAGATCATCGTCTGGGGTCACTAAAGGTCAAAAAGCAAAATTTCCTAAGAAGTCCCAAGATTATCATCTGGGGTCACCAGAGGTCAAAAAGCAAAATTTCCCAGGAATTTTCAAGATCCAAGATCCATTGGAGGTCAGAGGTCATTTGAAGTCATCATAATTTAAATACCAAATACATTGAAAAACACGATATTTCAAGACAGGAGTGTTAGATACTTGTAATACTAGTAAATTTGAGGGATAAACCTCAGTGCAACAAAGCATCTCCATTCGGCAAGGAATCACTAAGCCTTAAGTTGGGCTTTCCGGTTATTAAATTACAAAGTGTCGGGTTAAAACCCTTCACCAAGGTAAGAAAACGTACAACTGACAAAGCAAGAAACATAACACAGTTCCGGGGACATGCTTAACTGAACATGAGAACCAAACAGAACCTGGACGAAGACAAAGTGCAACGAACCTAGGACGGGTCTAAACAAAACACACACACGAAAAAAGAGAAGTCTTCCGGGAAGAATGGGAGGATTAGAGTAAATCGAATTTGGAATTAATGTATGGTGACATACTATATTCGCATTTACTATTGGTGTGAAAAAATTTTTTGCACTTGACCCCTTGACCAGTCCCTTGTCGGACAAATTCACAGAACACCCGGCATGCTCCTGCTTTTCCCTCAGCCTGGTAGCTAGGTACGCTAAACTTACAGATTTTCTCCATCAAGGGCCACTTAGGACGTTTTAAACATTTCCTACACAGCTACAAGAGCTTTGCCCATACCTGCCAACCTACAGATTTGTACAGAAGGATGTTCCAAACATCTGACTTAAGTTCTGACTGAAAGTGTAATCAGCATTTAGTCAGAGAATATCAGAAATTTCCACAAGGGCTGGCTACTTTTTTTGATTTTTACATTTCAGCAAATATGCCCAATAGATATCACTTGATCTGGCACTTACAAAAATGGCCAAAAACGATTGAAAAATATTATCTATGTCACAGAAGAAGGTTAATCTAGATTTTTATAGAGCATATTCAAGAGTACGTTCTGAAAGTCTTCGCATAGATTTTACTACCACAGACAAAATTTCTCCTTTTTGTACAGTAAATACTATGGTATGTGGAATTTTTTGATATTACAGTCAAAATGGGATAAATCTAGTTTGCTTAAAAAGCGAAAAAACTAAAAATCCAAAATATCTCCCCATTCTTATGGACAGCATCCAGAGATTAGACAAAGTCAAAAAGTCAAAACACCACTCACCGATTTTCCTAGCAAACTCCGCAACCTTTGCAGCAGCTTGATCCATTTTTATGTGTTTCAAAGCATCATGCAACTCTTGCACATTGTTTGGTGCAAGTTTTGATTCAGATTCCAGATGATTAAGTAGTGCAAGTCCTTGAGGTTCATCTGACAGAATTGATTCTGTTTTGGCAAGCTTAACCCCAAAATACGTGCACAGTTTTCGGCAGGTATGAATAGTCAAGTCTTCAGAAAGTGTTATCTTAAATTTACCGAATTCATCAGCCATTTCTCTGTAGAAGAAAAGTAACAAGAATTAAGTCCTAGGCTACTCTTCGGAAACACTGACAACACAATACTAAAGCGGCTCACAATCTGAATCTGAATTTGAATTAATGTAAGTATATTAATATAAAATATTTAAAACCAGAAAGCCAATAGGCTAAGCGATTCCTTGCCGAAAGGAAATAAAAGGTATCAGTATTTGCATCTTAAGCTATTGCATTTACTAACAATTTCCAAGATGTTTGTGCTTTTTCACCTACAGAGGAGACCTCACGCAACCTTTGACATCTACCAAAAAGAATGGGCTCCATCTTCTGACTATAACACAACCAAAAGCCATGTATGAAAAGTATAAACACTTAATGTGTTGGGATATTGCGTTTAAAAGGATTCGGTTTTTGGCCTCTGTTGAACTCGCATGGACTCCAACTTCCACCAAAAACTATAGTATTCTTCCTCCTAATACGATAAATTTATACACCAAGTGTGAAGGTAACTGTCATTCCTAACTGGAGAAATTATGTTTACAGGTTTCAGGTTTTGTTTTCTCGAAACTTCACATGACCTTTGACCTTTACAAAATGCAAAAGGGGCCATCTTTTGACTATAAAGCATCCACATGCCAGGTATGACGAGTATCCATGCTTCCTAACTTGAGATATCCTGTTCACGGGATTTTCGAATTTTGACCACTAGGGACCTGACATAACTTCTGATCTAGACTCAAAACAAAAAAATTCTTCCTCTTAATATGATACTATAAATCCAGATACAAAGCACGAAAAGTATCCATCATTCCTATCGTGAGATATCGTGTTTAGTGTTTTCAAGCAATTCCCTAGGTTAAGAAAGTTTTACCTTCCCTGACCTCAGATAACCTTTGTCCTGTACTAAAAACAATAGGCTCTATCTGCTGACTATAAAGCATGCACATGCCAAGTATGAAAAGTATCCATGCTTTTTAACTTGAGATATCGTGTTAACAAGGTTTTGGTCTTTGGCATGTGGTGACGGACATGCCCACTGACCTTTACCAAAACCTACAGGGTTGTTTCTCTTAATATGGTAAATCCATATGCCAGATATGAAAAGTATCCATTATTCCTATCTTGAAATATTGTGTCTACAAGCAATTCCCAAAGTTTTTGGAAGTTTTACCGTCCCTGACCTCAGATAGCCTTTAAGCTCTACCAAAACAATAGGTTCCATCTTTTGACTATAAATCATCCACATGCTAAGTAAGGAAAATATCCATGATTTCTTCCTTGAAATATCGTGTTACAATAATTTTGACCTCTGGTGACCTGACGTGACCTTTGACCGCCACCAAAAACAATACGATTCTTCCTTTTTTGAATATGATAAATCCATATACCAAGTATGAAAAATATCCATCATTTCTTACTTGAGATATCGTGTTTACAAGTATTTCCCAAGGTTTTGTAGCGTTTTACTCTCACAGACCTCAGATATATAGCCTTTGACCTCTACCAAAAACAGTAGATTTCATCTTGAGCGTTATTGCCTATTGGTTAAAGTGTTGGATTTGTGATCCAACGATTGCTGGTTCGACTCCCGCCTGGGCCATTATGTTGTGTCCTTAGGCAAGATGCTTTATTTCAATAGTTTCTCTCCACGTAGGGGTTCAATGGTCACCTGTGAGGTGAATTACCATTGGGAGCGCCTTTAGAGCTGCTGCCGCCAGGGATTGGCTCTGGGATGATTTACCGTTGAGAAGGGGTAACATTTGTTAAGAAATCTGAGGCTTATGGCTAGTGTAAAGCGCTATATAAAACAAGTTATTAATTATTATTTTCTGACTATACATATCCACATGTCAAGTATGGAAAATATCCATGCCTTCTACCTTGAGATATTGTGCTTACAAAGTTTTTGGTTTTTGACCTCTTTTGACCTGACATGATCTCTGACGGCCGCCAAAAACAACAGGACTCTTTCTCTCAGTATGATATATCCATATACCAAGTAGGAAAAGTATTCATCATTCCTAGCTTGATATATCGTGTTTACAAGCCCAGCGTCACAAACACACACACACTCACGCACACACAATTGTTACTGACTTGATTCCTTTTTCCTTTGGCAAAGAATCAATACAATAATAGGACAGTACTGTATATGCACAGAAGGAATTAGTTCACATCAAAACCTTAAAATTATAAAATTCTACTACGGATCCCATAAATTTTTCAGTTAAATACAAAGTGGTGCTCTGTAGACAGATGAATTCTTTAAATATAAAGTTGTTTTGTACTTAGGTAAAATGAATAGATTTCTTAGATTTTTTCTTTGATTGCACTTTGAGAAAGTTATGCAACTAGAAATTTTGATCGTCGTTAATTTTTGGCCATGCTTATAAACTCATCTTTGGCAGAGACATTCACAGTATGTTTCAGGTAATTGTAATCTAGGTGATGAATCCATGCAGAGTACTTAAAAGAGTTTACAATTTTGTCCTTGTCCTTTTGTAAAATAAAGTGATACCAAACTGACACTGCAAAAAGAAGATGTGGCCCGAGTATGACACATTTAAAAACACTTTCCTTAGCCTCCTTATTGAAGAAAGACACAATATATGCTAGTTCAGACACAATATAGTAAATTTAGCTTGACACACCTGGACTATGATCAGAAAAATTCAGTTTGTTATCAACACTTACTCCTAAATATTTGATTTTAGAAGTAGGTTCCAGATCTGATCCTTCTATTTTTACACATTGTGACTGACACAAAAGCAAATCACATTTCCTTTGATTTCTTAGGGTGAAGTATTAATCTCTTTCTATTGCACATTCTAACAACATTATTTATAGTCTGTTGGTAATTTAGTTGATCCCTGGTCATAGTATGTTTTGAAATGTTGCACGACAATGCAGTATCATCGGTATATAACTACTGATTCAAATTCATTAATTTCATTTGTATGAATACTAAACAGTGTAGCAGATACAGGACCCCCTTGTGGTACACCAGCTTTAATTTTAAGAAGCTTTTAGAAACCCCTTACCAAGTTTTACTTACCTTGTCCCTCCCTTTAAAAATTCTCCCTTTAAAAATTGTTCGTACCTGTAAACTAGCCTTGGTTTATCAATAAAATGTTGATGATTTCTCAGCGATTGATTTGATAATACTGTGTGGAAGGCTAGAGGAGTTAAGCAATATTGATATATGGTTGTTTCCTTATTATTCAGATTTTAAACAATATTGTGGACCAGTACAAGAACGGCATCAAGGATAGGCAGTCTTTTTATCATATCTTTAGGATTTTCAAGTTTCTTTGGTATGCATACATCTCTTACGAAGCAAATGCAACTTGTAATAGTTTCAGTGAAATCACTTAAAGTTTCACAATTTTTCCTGAAAACATCACAGTCAGTAGTTTTAAGCATGCCTTGCATGTTTTCAATGTTTTCCCTTGATAGATTCCTCTCTAGGTTTTGTATCGGAGTACAACAATAACTTTCAGTATACTGTACTTTGGGGTTATATATTATTAAAATACCCAAATGGTCCAAAGTCGACTTTGGGTTTAACCTCTTTGTAAAGTAATGATCACTTGATGTTCACTGTGTCTAATGTAGAGTTCAATCGCTGATATGTGCTGTCACTAACCGGGTTTCTCAAACCCATAGTTACTGTACCTATGGGTCTCTATTCAAATCCCCAACAATAATGAAGTATGTATGAAGATTTTCTTTCTGAATATTTCTAATTTAACATTTGAAAATCTTGTCTGCTACCGAAATATTTGACGATGGAGGTATGTACACATTTATGAGAGTTATATTCGATATTTCGCTCCGTAAGAAATATGGACGCGACCCGCACAACAATCAGTTCTATGTCAGATGTAGATATTGTGCAGCATTTTTTAGATGGAAAATTGACCAACTCTTTGTAACATAAGTAATGAAACATCCTACATTTGGAACTAGAAAGCCCAAAGGCTTAGTGCCTCCTTGTCGAAAGGAGGGTGCTTTGTTTCACCGAGGTTCATCCTCAAATTTATACTTCTGTACTACATCATTTTTTACAATGAAAAAACATGTCTTAGAAGGGAATTATCTGTGCTTACTCCCTTGTAATGTCATGTTTACAAAGTTTCAGTGTTTGACCTCTGGTGACTTCAAATGACTTGCGACCTCCACCAAAAACAACATGGTTTCTCCTCTCACCAAGCCAATTTAGATACAAGTTATGAAAAGCGTCATTTGTCCAAGCCCCCTATCTCGAGATATTTTGTTAAAAAGATTTTCAGATTTTGATCCCCGGTGAAACAAAATGACCTTTGACCCCACCAAAAACAATAGGGTTCTTCCCCTTACCATAAAGCATCTATACATTCATTATAAAAATTTATTCAAGCTTCCTTCCTTGAGATATCGTGTTAACAAGGTTTGCAGGGATTGGCTTCTGGTGAACCGAGATGACCTTTGACCTCCACTAAAAGCAATAGGTTATTCCTCTCGTCACAAAGCATCTACACTGTAAGTATGAATCCAAGTTTCCTTTTTCAATTATCATGTTTACAAGGTTTTCAGGATTTGACGCCCCCTGACCCCAGATGACCTTTGACCTACACCAAAAACAATAAGATTCTTTGCCTTACAATGACTCATCAACATAAATGGTATAAAATTTATCCAAGCTTCCTATATCGAGATGATGTGTTAACAAGTTTTCGGAGTTTGACCCCAGTGACCCCAAATGACCTTGACCCATCAAAAAATAGGGTTCGCCCTCTCACCATTAGACATTTACATACCATGAGAAGTTAATCCCACAGGAAGCCCAATCGTGCAATCCCATAAAATACCCGTCATCCTAAATCTATCTAGTCATAAAGCAGAGCTCATAAACGAGGTGTTCCCTAGCTGCACCCACTCCTTCACTTGACTGTGTTGAGTTTTATTGACCTTACAGGTCGTTTTATACAAATATTCCATTTTATTAACCAAGTCGTTGCTAACCACAGAATTCTGTGGTGCTAACTCTGTTGACGTCAGGGAGTAAGTTTAATAGCTGTCGAACAGCTGTCGCTCAGCTGTCAAGCTATTGTGATTTATTGCTTACATTTCTTCTATCATTTTTAACGTTCTGGAGGCTTGAATTGACAAAAGTCACATCAAAGAAGGTGTAAATTTTCCATAGAATCTGAGTTTTAGAATAATATTATTGTCAAATGTGTACTTTTGAAGAAACTCCTGAGTCATAATATAGCAACTACCAGTCAACCTCGAGAAAGTCCATAAAATAAAGTGGTATTGAAGGGCATATCTCCCAATTCTTTGCCAAACTTTCTCTATTCTCTGCCAACTCTCACGACTTTCAGTTCTGTGGAATCATCTTGGCATGACTAAGTATGAAAATTATCCAAGCTTCCTACCTTGAGATATCATGTTAACAAGGTTTTCTGTGTTTGACCCCCGGTGACCCCAGATAAACTTTGACCTCCACCTTTGACCTCCACCAAAACAACAGAGTTCTTCCTCTTCCCTATACGCATCTACATACCAATACGAAATTCATTCAAGCTTTCTTCCTTGAGATATCGTGTTAACAAGGTTTTGAGACTTTGACTTCGGTGACCTTAGATGACCTTTGACCTCCACCAAAGAAAATAGGTTCTTCCTCTTCTCATAATGCATCTACAGACTAAGTATTAAATTTATCCAAGCTTTGTACTTTGAGCTGTTGTGTTTAACAAGGTTGTCAGATTTTATTTTGACCTCTGGTGATCCCAGATGACCTCACCAAAACGCTACGGCTCTTGTACCATAAGGCATCTACATACTAAGTATGAAAATTATCCAAGCTTTCAACCTTGAGATATGGTCTAAACAAGGTTTTCAGTGTTTGACCCCAAGTGACCCCAGATGACCTTAGACCTCTACCAAAACAATAGGGCTTTATGCTAAGGCATGTTCATACTAAGTATGAAATTCATCCCAGATTTCTACCTTGAGATATCGTGTTAACAACGTTTTCAGATTTTTACCCCCGGGACCCCAGATAACCCTTGGCCTCCACCAAAAACAATAGGGTCCTTTTCCTCACCATAATGAGTCTACATACTAAGCATAAAATTCATCCAAGCTTTCTACCTTGAATTATTGTGTTAACAAGGTTTTCAGATTTTGGCCCGGTGATCCCCCGTGACTTTTGACCTCCACAAATAATAACGTTCTTTCTTTTCCCATTACGCATCTACATACTAAGTATTCATCCAAGCTTTCTACCTTGAGTTATCGTGTTTAAAAGGTTTTCTGAGTTTGACCCCCGGTGACCCCAGATGACCTTTGGCCTCCACCAAAAACAATAGGGTCCTTTTACTCACCATAATGCATCTACATACTAAGTATGAAATTCATCCACGCTTTCTACATTGGGTTATAATGTAAACAAGGTTTTCAGATTGTGACCCCGGTAATCCCAAAGACATTTGACCGCCACCAAAAACAATAAAGTCCTTTCTCTTCTCAAAACGCATCTACATACTTAGTATAAATTCAGCCAAGCTTTCTACCTTGAGATATCGTGTTAACAAGGTTTTCAGATTTTGACCCCGGTGACCCCAGCTGACCTTTGACATCCACCAAAACAATAGGTTTTTTCCTCTTATCATAACACATCTACATTCTAAGTATGAAATTTATCCAAGCCTCCCACCTTGAGATATCATGCTAACAAGGTTTTCAGAGTTTGACGTCCAGTGACCCAAGATTAACTTTGACCTTCTCCAAAAACAATAGGGCGCTTTCTATTAGCGTAACGCATCTAAATACTAAACATGGAATTTATTCAAGCTTCCTATCTGCAGATAGGACGATTCCTCGCGTGATGTACGGGACATTCAGAGGACATATTTGAGGACATTTTGCCTTTTGGTATAGGTTAAACAATGCAACATTGGATCAAACCAAGGACAAGAGAAAGGTCATAATAAATGGAGATAATGGAGCTGTTAATATAGAGATAATCAGCCATCCTGACTGAAAGATATTGACATTTTTTGATATTTAGGTTCAGCCCCTCCCACTTATTGTTATGCATGATATCCGTGCTAAAATCAATAGGGCACAATTTCACACCCTGGTCATCATACCGGCCAAATATCAAGCACAGTTTCCTAGTATGCGTTTGCTTATACAGAAGCATCTTCAGCCATTTTCACAATTTCTCCTGCCCACTAATAAATATTAATGAAGGTGATATTTTGTTACAGAAAAACTATGACCTCTGCTTTTTAGATTACCCTCACCAATAAGGAGCTAATCAGCCATCCTAATAGAGAGGTATTGCCATTTAAGATTTTTACATTTACCCCTGCCCACTCATTACTATACATGATATTGACGCCAAAAACAATTGGGCACAACTTCACACCCAGGTTAACATATCTGTAAAGTTTCGCACATAGCAGAAAATTTCCTACTAGAGGTTTGCTTGTACACAAGCATTTCAGTCATTTAAAAAGTTAACCCCGCCCACTAATGAATATTAATAAAAATGATGTACTATTCTCAAAAAAACTATTACCTCTGCAGATTAGATTACCCGTACCAAATACGAAGCTTATCAGCCATCCTAAAAAAGAGATATTGCCAGTGTAAGATTTTTATGTTTAGCCCGGCCTACTCATAACTATGCAAGATATTGGCAGCAAAAGCAATAGAGCACAACTTCACACCCAGGTCTACATACCTGCCAAATGTCAAGCACGTCAGATTTTTCCTACTAGGCCTTTGCTTGTTCACAAACTTTGCTCGGACATACCCACAAACACACGAGCGCCAAGTTGATTGAAATGGTTACGATGCTGCCTGCGGCATTGTCACCAAAAAGTGTTGTGCGGGACAAATTTGTCAACCCTTATTTAAAGTGGCTATGCCACATTTAATTCAACGGTTTAAACCGTTTGTTACCTTTAGGAGCATGTTTTCTACAACGAAAATCAACCATTTTGTTCCTTTACAACTTGTTTTTCTATTCAAAAAAGTTAGTATGTTTTCTACAACGAAAATCAACCATTTTGTTCCTTTACAACTTGTTTTTCTATTCAAAAAAGTTAGTATTCTGGAAAACTTTCAAAATCTTGTTACGTCATGTGACGTCACTTTAGGATCTGCTCGCTGTTACTGTGGTATCCTCCCGACACTTGAGACAGTGTTTGCATTCCATTGTACCGGTGATCAAGGTCGATACAACTTGAAACCTGCGTAAAATGTCGTAAATTTTGGAATTTTTATCTCCCTACTCGTGCTTGCAAGTTGTTTTGAGTAAATTAAATATATTTCGCGCAGGTTATTTGTCTTGTTTGCCATGATAAGTACCGGCCTGTACAAACGTTCAACGCAACAGCATAGGTAGTACACTGTTTACAACATACTTTACAATATATCGCCAGCACTGTTTAGTAAAGCTACCATGTGAAATCAAGTTTAATACTTCCTTTGGAATGGCAGCCAACACCATACAGTTGCAGATTGGAGAGGATATGTTGGACTGTCAGCAAAGTGATTTTCTTGGATTTCGGAGCAGAAACTTAAGGCGATACTGAACAAGACGTCAGTGGTAAGCTGGGGTGAGTAGTGCGTTATTCATAGAACCGTTTCGATTTGAGCCTGTTGGATGAGCCAGAATTACAGCTCCACACTAACAAAAACTCAAACAAAAGAACCTTATGGAGCGATTGAAAGTGACTTGAGGTTTAAATGTCTTTTGTGGGCAGTAAAAATATCATCTTTATGTTACATTCGGGAAAGTGTCAGTGGAATTCGTGGAACTAGCCTATGAATGTGCTTAGTGATTCGCTGGCTGCTGCCAGTCCACTCACTGTACGTATTAGCCTACTGTGGACCTAACCGAACTTGAAACACTGTCGAGTTTTTCATTCTTCCTTCGATTATCAATCAAGGACGGATATTTATCAGTAATGCCGCAGCCCCCAAAACATAACAGACACCACTCTCGTTTTTTTTTTTTCAACAGACAGAAAAAAGTTAAAAAAAAGTTGCAAAGCAAAGCAACAGGATGATAACTTTATGAATACGGCAGGGAAGAAACTCCCAGCAAATTATTAGGCAGTGTTTACTGTATCCGCATTTTAACTACATTATGCAGGACTGTACAGCACAGTGTAGCCAGCAAGCGAACAAATTTTTCACAGTGCAGTTTTCTTTTTCTGTGATGGACAAATACCCCCTCTATATTGCCGAGGAATAGAATAAATGTCGTGTACCATCATGTATTTACAACAAGCTACTGCATATCTTCACTCTCTGGGTTACAGTAATGTAGTTTGTGGATTAGTTACAAAAACATGTATTGAAAGAAATGTGAAATGAAAGAAAAAAGACATGCTTAGAATAGTATTTGATGCATTACCAATGTAGTCCAGCAGAATTTTGGTATGTATGTTTTGCCATATATTGCTGATGCTTTGCAGTTCCTGAAAGAAATTTGCCAGGTCAAGCTTCACCAACATTTGAAAAGACTTGTTTTGTGGCCGCTGGCGCCCAGTCAAAAAAACCCTCTACTTCTTTAAAGTATTTTTTACTGCTGCTAGATACTGTAGCTATAAGGCAGTAGTTGTGAAATTTGATATGACATACTGCACCTGCACGTATTTTCCTATCAAAAATGTCTTACAACATTAACGTGATTTCCTTCATGGGTTACCTTTTGAAATGAAGTGGGCCCAGATGTATGGGCCATAAAGTTGCCATTTGAGAGCACTTTGATTTTTAGGTAACAATGTTCAATCTTCATGCTACTGCTATATTTTTAGAGCTGTTTTCAAATTTGTAGCATAAACCTCTCATTCTGGAACCTACCCATGCAATTAATAAAAAGTTCTGTGGTTACGCTTCCTACTGATCATAGACTTGTAGCTAAATAATCCTGAGCTATATTGTAATGCCCACGAACATTTGGTAACTAAAACCCAGGTGCCAGTGGTCCCAAATTTTAAATAGTGACTTTCTTCTGGATGTAAAAAATTGCATTTTTCAAAGATTTGCTTAGTGCTGCGGTTTTGGTACCGTAGTATGTACACATATTTAGCTGTTAATCACTCCCCAATTAACAACTTTAAACAAGTCTTGAACTAAAATATGCTTGAGTGAAATTTCTGAATGAACAAAACAATTTTTGGGCTATTGAATTTTGTATGCCAGGGCTCTAGCAAGACCACTTAAACTGGGTACGGAACCTGATTTGGATATTTCTAGGGCACTTTGATAAAGGGCCACTAAAATCAAAACTGTCAACCAATTGTACGGTTTGGATATATTGAATTCCTGGCTAGAAACCAGTAAACGTGTTAAAACATTATTTTTATCTGACTATTGGGATCGCCAACCAATAATGTAAATGGCCTTTAAGATCTGCTGCACTTATCAACACCACAAGTTATGTGTGTACATTCCTATGTATGTGTTGTACGGCACATTCATTAATATACAAATTAATTAACAATAACATTATTAAAAAATATTTAGGGGCTTCAAAGGACTGACTGGCCTGTTGATCCAATACAGGAAATGAAGTAAGAACAGTATGCAATAGTTTTTTTTAGAGTAGGATAAACTTTTGTGAGAAAAAGTGTTATACGGGATATACATGTAAAGGCCTAGCAACCGACGGTTATAATTAATGGAATAAAAGATTTTCTAAATTTTGCCTGATGAAGAGTAGAGAAAGACACTTAAACAAACTATTTTACAACTAAACCGAAAAATGTAAGTGTTTTGTTCTGGATATGGGGTCAGTTTTTAAAAATCATGTAAAATCACTGATTAAAAAATATATAATAATATATAATAAATCAAAAACTGAGGAGAAGTTATGATTTTGTGTATTATCAAAGATTTTCGAACAAATTTAAAATTATTAGGTATTGAAAATTAAAGTTGTTTTCTACTTTAAATGTCAAATTTCCTCATGATCTTTGCAGTTTAAAAATTTCATGCCCGTGTCCTTCTATAAATGGAATAGCCTGATTTTGTGTTAACAAAGTTTTTACAGTTTGACTCTCGAATGACCCAGATGACCTTTGACCTCCACTAAAGTAAAAGGACCCTTTTTCTCACTATAAAGCATCACCCACAACGAAATGTATCCAAGCTTCCTACTTTGAGGTATCGTGTTAACAAGGTTTTCAGAGTTTGATCACCGGTGACTCCAGATGACCTTTGGCCTCCACCAAAACAATGGGGTTCTTTTTCTGAATATGGGGCATGTATATACCAAGTTTGAGAACTGTCGATGTTTCCCCTCTTGAGATATCGTGTTTACGAGCTAAGTGTCACAAACCTTCATTAAAGCCAAAAGCAAAGCAGGATAGGTTGTATTAATCAAACTTTTTGAACATTTTTGGACACTTAGTGCAAGTATTCTTAGAATGAAGGGTTTTTAAACATATTAATGATCCTTAGAGATGAATTACCAAGAAGTATAGGTCTAGGACTAGGCCTATGTGAATATGAGAAAGATCGAGACTAATCACAAATTTGTATAATTCTGTAGCCCATGTTTGCTAATGGCATGTTGCTGACCTATTATGGAAGCCCAAAGCGACCCAAATACTAGGTCAGCATACTGCGGACTACGTTTGGCCTAGTTGTTACAATCATTTTAGCACAGACAGTCCTAGTGTTAGGCTATGGTAAACGTGCAGTTACATAGGCTAGGCCTACAAATATATAATTTTATAGTCATTGTGAAAAGGTAGGCCTACTTGTTCCACGGTTTTCGGCACTATAGAGATCAAGGTAAGTTGTGCTGTATGTCCTTGCAGGCATTCTCCTGTGTAGTAGCGAGGTAGGTACTGCAATTATCTATCCACGAATGTGCAAGAGATGCTGTTTCCATTTAGGTTTAGGCTGAGAGTTAGTCCCAAGTGAACCATCGGTGTGGAGACTGATGAACACTACTTGATCAAAACCAAGAATACCAAGAAGCAGTGTCTTTCTGGCTATGTCAACTAAGGGCTTTACAACAGTATTCTGGTCTATTTTACAAATTTAGAAGGTTAGCATGAGAACAGTGCAGTACAATAAATGTATCTCAACTCCTATGACATTTAGTATTTGAGAAATAGGCCTGAGAGCTTATCACTGTAAAAGGGACCTTCAAATTACAAGGAGCATTGGAAAGAGAAAATGGTAAAATACAACTTACAGTTTTGCTGCCAGGAGGTGGCCACCTTCTCCACACAAAGGGTTCACAATACACACAAATTAATGCATATATATAAGAAAAACACACAGTAAATTGTTCAGTGTTCCTGGGTTGGTTGATAATTGTCTGAATGTTCGAAGCGGATTTAGTAGGTTGGTCCAGTGTAAATTAATAAGACCAGTACTGTCGAATCAAGTCTTCACAAAAGTAAGACTACACTGGTATCCAATGACTGAACAGTTCTACAAAGGGCTCTGAGGTTTCTGACAGATGTGGTCTATAGAATTTATTGACAGAAACTTTACCAGGAATATCAATACAGGAGTGGGGAAGGGGGAAGGGGGAGTTTCAAATTTCCACAGCAAACAGGAATATGTGATGGGATAGCAGCTTTGGGCATCAAGCTGAAAACGGAACTTCTCAGCCTGGTATGATCCACAAGGAGTTTTTAAGTGCAGGGGCAATCGATGATTATAACTACCATAAAGTGAACCTTAATATCAGGTTCATGTCCTTTCTCTTATTTACAAAGTTTTAACTTAGTGAGATATTCCACTTTGTAAAGGTAGACGACTTTCACAATACTATTACTTGATAAACATTTAATGCAAGAATCGATTCTACTGATCTGCTGCTGTACTTGAAGAGAAAGGATGCTATGCAGCGCCACATGGCCACCCTGGTAATTTTCTTTGTCTACTTAAAGGGAGGGGCTTAACAGGAGGGTGGATGTAGTAGCCAATCAGTGAAATTCAGTTTCTATGACTTATTTTTAGGGACTTCTGCTGGGGGCTTCTACCCTAGACTTGGAAGATCTCATCCCACTTGAGATCATATATGAATGTGTAGTGCACACTAGAGCAGATTACCCATCCTTTCCAAGAATGAGAAAATTGCATTCTCCAAAGACAAACCACAATATGTTTACGTTAGGAAATAAGTACCAAAGTAGAAACTATTCACTGATAAAGATAGCTAATTTTAGCAGCCAGTTGGCTTGAATTCAGAGGGTAAGACGCGCAATGAGCTACTATTCTGGCGCAATCAAATAAGCTGCTGTAATGACAATAGTATACTGACACACTTAGGCTGAGCCAGAAGCTTCTCAAAAGGATAGATAAGAAATAAAGGAAAAGTGTAACAACAACAAAATCTCATGTGCTATGAAGCTATTTACAAGTGCACATATACCTGTACGTATAGTAGTCGTAGAGTTACAAAGCACGATAGCCTGCAGGCTTGACAAGGTATAAATTCAGTTGCACAAGTTCACAGACCCCCTTAGTGAGGAGAACTGTCTGTTTCTTGTATACCTTTTAGTTACAGTAATACACTACAGTGTTGCTTGCCTGCCACGCCCAGCTTGAAACTCTACAACTTCGCCTACCTGAACCATTATTTTTATGTCTCACCTTTAATTGTACCTCTTTCCAATACACACGAATGCTCCAATATAAGGTGTTTCGACCAGTTAAGTAGTATGAGGTTTCATTTGGACAGAAAATGTTTTCAAAAAGAAACATTTCTCAACGGCAAATCCAATCTAACAATATCATCTACTGATGGTGACGTTACTCGTACTCGATCTAGCTACGCAATAGGCCTTGATCGGAATTTCCCTTTTGGGTTAAAAGCAAAAGTTCAAACAAAAAGTTCAACCATCGACAGGGTATAGGGCTCACATAACAGGTATTACACCCACACGCAAATGTAGCTGTAGTGCAGAACGTTATAACTACAAGGAGTCTTCTTTCAATAACTTTTGCTTGTAACGAAATATATGAAGTCATTGCATCGGTACGGCGCTGTTTATTCCAAGACCCTCGACCCTGGGAAACACAAACAGTTGAAACCAGCGAACTGCACACGTCACCCTCTGCACGTCTTGAGCTCGGATGACTGTCTACACGAGCGATAATTAGCTGTATCTGTCGGTTGGGCGGGACAGGGCATACATAGGTTACACACTGTACGGCAGGCAGCCTCAGTTTCGTGCTTTGTGATTAGTGGACTGCACTGCGATACGTGTTCGGAAGGGGAGTGATAAGCTGAGTGATAAGCTAGAACCACTTGGCAAGGACATATTAATGAGTATATACGTCAAACTTTTAATATTAATATCATGATGTCATAGAGACAGATAGTGCAACGTAAAACTTCAGACTGATATGGGAATTTCTAGCCAATTTGTCGCTGCCGACAGTATCAATCTGAGTTTGACAGGACGCATATGGTGTATGATAAGTGTCAAGTTGCTTTAAAGGGATTTGCCAGTGACAAAAATCAATGACTTCAAAAAATGCAGAAAATCTTTCTCCTGTAGGAGGTAAAAACTGCATCTCAGTAGTTTGTAGTGTTTGGAAGATGCTAATTTTCAAAGAAATGCAGATAAAAGGCATTATGGGAAATGTGTGATGTCATTGCGGCACATTAATTTGACAAAGCATTGAATTTCTTTATGATACTGACACTGTTGTAGGGAATATTTAGCAACTTTGTTCGTTATGCCGTACATATGGTGTAGATTTATGCTAAACCTACATGGAAAGATATTCAAACATTCCAACAGTATCAAATTTCAAGGACAACAGGACATTCAATTATAAAGGAAAACAAAAGAAATGTGACGCAATGTGCTCATTTTACATAACATTCTGTGACCTTGATGAGAATTGCAGGTATCTTTGGACAAAAATAAGCAGTCTTTAATATAGATATCTTGAGTTAGGAAAAGAGTATTGCTACGGAGTTTGGAGGGTATGCACCAAATTGTTTTTCTCTTTCACATGGGACCCTTGTGAAAAGCCACTGGAAAATGTCTTTAAGTATGTAGGGAATTCTCAAACTTATTCCAGGCGAGACATTTGCTTCTCTGATTGGGCTTGTTTCTTCAGGGCATTTAATGGGGACTTCAAGTCCTCCTTTGCCCTTCAACCTGTTATGTTATGTTATGTTATGTTAAACTTCTTTTTGTATTTTTTGGCCAGGTTTCCCCACAGTAAGCCTCAACACATGAAAATTTGGGTTAACAGCATGAAAAGAGACAAGTGGACGCCAACTGTGCCATCTGTTTTATGCTCTTAGCACTTCTCTACCAAGTCCTTTGACAAAACAGGTCAAACAACGAGGCTTAGGGACGATGCAGTGCCAACACTATTTAGTTCCAGCAGCACTTGAGGAAGGTAATGCTGTATGTTTCATTTTTGGAATCAAGAAATGATTAGTTACTCTTTGATTAATTGAAAGCCAGTTACATGGATAAATTTAAAGAGAAGCCAATTAAGCTTTTCGGTTTTGCGAATTGACAGTCATTGCAAAACATCCATGGTTAATTATCATCCACTGAGAGAACCTTTTTCAGTGTAAGGGACAAATATTTTGGAATAAATAAAAATTTGTTTGAGCCAAAATGAACAAGATGTTTTTCACTTTGGAAGCATTACCAAGTTGTCATGTATCAGTGTCACTCATGGTAAATGGCCATGGCAAACATAAGTGTTCAATTTTGAAATTTACTACTTACGAAAAGAATTTGAAAGTTGAGCTTTGAATTGTTACTAACGTTGCATTGTGTTTTAGCATTAGCTTATTGCCTATGAACTAACATATAACAATATTTTAACATTACCGTTGAGAACGTAAAGGCAGAAATTATTTAGAGCAAGCTTTTCTATGTACGTGTACAATCCCAGGTGCATAAGGGAAGGGGGAGGAGGTGGAATACTTCTGTAGTTAGTTGGTTAAGTATAGGCATATATTGGCATGAGAAAATATGTAGTATATGCAGTAATTCCCACCAAGCAGGTGCTACGTTTAGTATGGAGGTTACAAAAATCAAACATTACTTATATTAACGTAACATTATAATATTGAAATATAATATTAAAATACATCTATTTGCGTATCAAAGAACTATTTGACTTACAATTTAAAGTATTGAAAATTTTCCTTAAATTTAGTTTACTAGTCGTTGCTTAATTTTCTCAACTACAGCATCAAACAAGCTGAATGAAATGCCACCCACAAATCTAATGTTTTTTGTTGTGCTCACTTTAATGAAGGGTTGTCAAAAGTTTTGAGGGGGAGGTGAAGTAATTTAGGTAGAATACAATTATGGGACACGACAGATCACTAAGGATTTATCAAGAGTTGAAAAAGGTTTATGAAAATTAAACTGGAGAGTTTTGTTGTTATTACATTTCAATGTTTTGGAACCACTTTAAATGTACCATATTTTTTTAATTCCTGTAATAATTTGTTTTACTTTGTGTGCTTAGTATCCAGAAGACCTGTTAAATTTTGTCTTCTAAATTTGAACACCAACATTGAGTTTCAAGCTATTCATGAGGTATGTATTTGATGCTGCTCATGAATTTCTATTGTTCTTTCATATTTTTAACTCTTTGCCAAGACGTACTAATTTCTAAGTTTAGGTTTTGTAACAGATCTTGGACTCTATCCTATCTCTTCTGATCATAGATATTTCGGTAAACCTCTATTACTTCCTGTTAAGGAAAAAACATCCATGTATTAAAAAGAAAGCATTGTCAAGGTTCCTACATGTTCATCATTATTCTTGCATGTTTAAATCATCTTTCAGTTCCATCTCTTTCACTGCCCATGGGATATTAATCCACATAATCCATGTAAGCTTACTTCTTTGAAACCCACTTGCCCAACTATTTCTGTTTTGTACTTATTGCAGAAATCAACAACACGCAAGCCACCGGGCCCAAGGACATCTGCTACTTCTGACTATTCAATGAGACCATATTCTGTGGGTCGAGCTCAAAGAGGGTTGCCATTAGACAGCTGCGGTGACCACTTTTCCTATGCTACACTTGACTCACCTAGAAAACTGAAGCGCAAAACGGAAGTTGTTGATAGTATGCATTGTAAGAAACGGTTGGAGTCAAACGGGTCTTATAAAGAATCGCTTCATATAGAAGAAAACATTCGCTTTGTATTAGATGTTATTCACTACGCAAATAAGCATAATATTCCTGGTTTTCTTTTCTTCGTAGACTTTGAAAAGGCTTTTGATCGTGTTGATTGGTCTCATGAGGGCAACTTACCCATATGGGATAGTTCTGCGGCCCATGTGGGCAGCTACCCCACATGGGCCCCAGAACTATCCCATATAGGTCATATGGGCATATGGCCCATATGGGCCCCTTATGGATCTTGGGTGCAACATTTAATGGGCCCCATATGGGTGAACCCATATGGGGCCATACGTTTGCTACCTGGGAGAGTACAAGTTTAAGAACCCCTTTACCTAATTTGGGGCCCTGGGCCCAGGTCCCACAGATTGTGGAGTAGTATACGTAGTATCAAATGTGAGGTATCTCCAAATAAAGCACATAAAGAAGGACATGAAACTGTTGTTCACATGCACCTTAGAATTTCACCAAGAATCATGGCTTTATTCTAAAGTCATAGTGTTCCCAGTATAGGGTCCTGGGCCCACTAACCACAACCTTTCTTCTTTTGAAAGTGGTGGAAAATCGGTACATTCCTGACCCTTTCTAGGACCGATTTTTGCACCCAACTGCACATCAGCCCGTCATTTTCTGGGCGAATACAATACACTGAGACAGGGTATTGACGGAACATTTAGGAAACAAAATAGTCCCTGTTATCACGTGACCTGTATTTTTGGAACGTCAGTGTCGCTACTCTCCCTATAAAGGTACTCTATTGTCGTGTACATTCAGTCAAAGACCATTCAGCGACTAAGTGTACTGGACGAGGATAATGGAAACCAATGCAAAGTTGTAGAAGAAACTAAGCAACAGGTAAGCCTTATCTTTTTTTTTATGCTCAAAAATATATTTAAAGTAATTTCGGGGTTTTACTTGTACTTGTGGTAATTTACAACTTGGACTTATATTCAAAATTAAAAGATTGTCTTATTCCTAGTGCATTGTTTTGCTATTTTGTTTCTTTTCTACAGAGGTAGGTTCAGTATACACGGATGAATGTGAAAGGAAAAATATGTTCTCAACTTAGAAAATGACAATTTCTGTCATAAAAATGCCTCACATGCTCATGACTCTCCTTATATGAAGGTTGAAAAAATGTTTCAAAAGCTTAAAAATAACTTACTCACGTTTAACATTTCATGATTGGCTTTGTCAGCATTTTAGAGAAGCCACGTTGTAGCCTATAGGAAGCATGCGTGCTATATTAACTAGACTTCTACAAACGTCACCAACTTTTTGTATGGGTGATTATCACATTACACACCCCATCACCAAAGGACATTTTTATCACCACGTAAAGATTTTTTTCTGCTCAAAGAGCATACAAGAACACAACGGTACTCTCTCCTTATCTTGTCCTTACTTGCATCATACTTAATGGTAACACATAAAAATGTAGGTTGCTGGGAAAAATTCCTGTTGCATTTTCTTGTGAAATTGCAAGATGCAGAGACGTAAATGCATTCTTCCGGAAGGACTTCGTTTATTGGATCCTGTCTGAGCATTTCAGCTTTATTGTACGTCATTGCTTGAATCATACCTTTTCAATTTAGAAACGTCGATAAAAGGAATCCATTCTGACAACTTAAATCTATTGGCAGGCTTTTCTCTTACACATTGAATCTATTGAAAGGGTTCATTCTATAACATATATCGAATCTATTGAAAGGGTTCTTTCTAACATATTGAATCTATTGACAGGGTTCATTCTAACATATTAAATCCATTGACAGGGTTCATTCTGACCAATTGAGTCTATTGACAGGGTTCACTCTTAAATATTTAGTCTATTGACAGGGTTCAATGTAACATATTGAATCTATGGACAGGGTTTATTCTAAAATAGTCAATCTATTGACAGGGTTCATTTCTGACTTATGGAATCTTTTGACAGGTACAACCAACTGAGGTTGAACAGGATCCGAGAATATATTACTTTGAAAACGTCATGGGAGACCTGAAAGTCCTGGTAGATTTGGACAGGGTAAGGAACGTCTTTACATAAAATTCCATTTAAACAAACTGCACATACTGACGTTTATTTGTACACAATTAATTACATTAATCGCTTTCAGTACGCCTACTGTTACGCGTACCAGACATCGCCTTAAGCAGGGTTTGACAACCAGTTCACCGTGGGGTGGTTTCAGGAGCGTAGCTAGGATGAAATGTTTAGGGATCGCCGTCCTTAATTCTTACAAATTTAATTAGGACACACAATTTCTGGGGGGCCTAGCAAACATCTGGGGGAGGGGGGCAACCCCTGTAGCCAAGCACCATGGTAGTTTGTAAACCAGTTCACCGTGGGGTGGTTAGTCAACCAGTTCACCTTGGGTTGTTTTGTCAACCAGTTCACCGTGGGGTGGTTTGTCAACCAGTTCACCGTGGGGTGGTTTGTCAACCAGTTCACCGTGGGGTGGTTTGTCAACCAGTTCACCATGGGGTGGTTTGTCAACCAGTTCACCGTGGGGTAGTTTGTCAACCAGTTCACTGTGGGGTGGTTTGTCAACCAGTTCACCGTGGGGTGGTTTGTCAACCAGTTCACCGTGGGGTGGTTTGTCAACCAGCTCACCGTGGGGTGGTTTGTCAACCAGTTCACCGTGGGGTGGTTTGTCAACCAGTTCACCGTGGGGTGGTTTGTCAACCAGCTCACCGTGGGGTGGTTTGTCAACCAGTTCACCGTGGGGTGGTTTGTCAACCAGTTCACCGTGGGGTGGTTTGTCAACCAGTTCACCGTGGGGTGATTTGTCAACCAGTTCACCGTGGGGTGGTTTGTCAACCAGTTCACCGTGGGGTTGTCTGTCAACCAGGTCACCGTGGGGTGATTTGTCAACCAGCTCACCGTGGGGTGATTTGTCAACCAGTTCACCTTGGGGTCGGACGCAAAAAATGCAATAGTCTTCATTGCTATCGTTATGCCGGTGGCAAATAGTGTTGAAACTTGTCCCCTATGGTCAGAACATTCAACTTATGGAAATTTAATTTTCACTTAGTACTGAAAGGTGCTCCCGGGTAATTCAAAACAATGCACCTTGGGCTCGAAACACGAAAGGTTGAGAAGCCTTGGTCGAAAGAAGTGTGTCTAAAACGGCTGTAACTTAAGCCGACTTTTTAATTGTTCAAATTACCCTGAAAAACGACCGCAAAGTGAAATTTTACTTACACCTGCAACTTTACCAAGCAAGTTTGAACTCCATTTCAAGGATGGAAGATTCTTCAGTAACAACCCCATATCTTCATTTTCTTTTTTATTCAAGGACCATTTTTTTATATTTTCTTTGATAAAACCACTACATTTTCAAATTTTCCCCCGCAAAACCCAAACTTAGGCTTGCTTCGCACATCGAAAAGATATTGCCTTCGCGATTCTGCCGGCAACCGTCGTCCTTGTCGCGGCTTTGGGCTACTTAACCCCCATCGGGGTGCTTGACCCTCTCCCCGTCAGACAACCCCCTGCCTTGAGATTCACACGAATCAACACACCTCCTTTGTTTACGGTGTTATCATTTTAACCCTTCAAGCGACAGCTTAAATGTGTGCACATATGACAGAATAATCAGGACAAAGTTAAGGTGTAAATTAAATTCATTTAGTCTACGACTTTTTATTGAAACATAAAGATCAATTGCAAAGTTAAATCTTAAGACATTTTATGGCGTCATTTAAGTGCATTAATATGAAAACTATGCAATGACGTCATTTCTTATGCTTTGACAGGATTTGACCATTATAAAAATGCGATAACTGGTAATTGTTTCCTCACGTGTAATGAAAACGTTCCTCTCATAGAGAATGGCGGAAAAATAGACGGGGATCTGCAGCTTGAAATTATCAGGAAGGACAACCCACAGGTAAAATGTATTTTGAATCAGGGGACAGTTCCTCTTGAATATATATTTCCACTTGTAACCACACTTAAATTATCAGGAAGGACAACCCAGAGGTACAATGTATTTGGAGTGAGGAAACAACTCCACCTTGAATATATATTTCCACTTGTAACCACACTTCTCAAACAACTTACTTACCTTACAAGATCGATATGGGCAGCATCAAATCTCCTACACTTTACTTGTGAAGTAACTGAAATGTTCGCCACATTGCAAAATGGTCACTCTGATAAATTATCTCCAACAAACGGTTCCTTGACACACCTCACCCAGATTGCTTCCCGCCCTGGTGCGGCAATTCCCATCAGGAGAATTGCCACTGACGATTACTCCAAATATTTTCGATACGTAAAACAGAAACTTCGTACTCAGAGCTCTAGAGACGTTACACTAGTAGGGGGTAGGTCCTTAGGCAAGTACTGAAGGGAGCAAAGTAGCTTCGAGTAAGGGACAGCGAAATAATTTCAAGAGGGAGAGATATGTTAAAACGTATTAGAATATTTGAAAAAGAGAGAAAAAAATGAAAACATCATTTGCAATGACTTAGTGTATCTCAAAATATTTGACCTGTGGCAGTCTGGAGACCAAACATTGAGCAATTTACGTTTGTTTTGATGCTTTAATAGCACGACTAGATGAGAAATTTTTAAAGATTTCTTTACTCACCGAAATACAATCTGTTCTGGAGTTTGTCTTTTCGTTTGATTTCTGGGTTGACCTTTCATTCAAGGACAGTTTTGGACCTTGCCTACGTAGCAGGTTGTAAGGCATATATTCCTTGTTCAGCCATATCCCAAACGCTGAGGAGCTTCGCAAACAGAGTCCACTCCGCGGAGCCAATTAAGGGGCGAAACCAAACATTACTCCCGAAGGAGCTCTGCTCCCCGAAAGAACAACATATATACGTCCCCAAAAGGACAACAAACTTAACTGACCAACCAGGCTATGTGGTAATGAGGACTGGAAATTGTAATTCCCGTTTCATCACTTCATCATTATTTTTGCATCCAACGTGAAATTAAAATTATAGTAGTAATACAGAAGAAATACAGATTGAAGTATTTATCATACAGTTATTTTAAGTGTTGTGCTACTGATGCAGATCCAAGTGATAGCATATACTATTTACAATCCATGGGGTCAAGTGTAAGACAAAGTGTGGCATCCCTAAAAATTGTTAGCTCTTACTTTCCTAGTTTCAGTTCAGGTGGAAAAGTGATCTCAAAGACACAATTTGGAAATTTGTTTCAGTGTTCCTTTCATATGTAACGGCCTAAGTGTATGGGGTTGTTAACATATATTGTATAGGCCTAACCCTTTTAAACAATAGAATGGTGGGCTCTGGAAAACAGCTTTCTAGCACAGTACAGCATGGTTAAAACTAGGGCTGTCACTATACTGCAGAATGACATTGTGATTATCGCTGTCGAAAGTATCGCTATACATCGCAGTATCGCGATACTACCCAACGAAAATTGAACCTGTAAACGTATTCAATTTTACGCTTGATACATTTCAAACTCTTTATTGCTTGATTGTTTTTGTAACTATTACGTTTATTTTAGCAGCATGACATGTATTTGAAACCCTGAAAACTGCAATAAATGTTTATGAATGTCGTTAAAAAACACAATTCATTCGTTTGCTTCTGTTTTCTTCCTTTTTTTTTTGATATCGCGATACTTAAAGAATGCCCATTATCGTTTCTCGGGGTATAACGATTATCGCGATTATCGATGAATGGTGACAGTTTAAACCAATGGTTCTCAAACGCGGCCCTTAGGGCCGCATGTGGCCCCGGGACCTGTCGGTGCGGCCCCTGAATTGTTTCTAGGTTTTGAGAAAATCATTGTAGAGAAGAAAAAATGTAGCACAGTAAGAAAAAGAGGCGAATAATCCACGACATGTATCTGCGGCATGTTCCTTGACCAGTCATATCTAGCCAACACTTATTTCGTGTGCCGTGTTGTTGGCAATCAATCTATGTACACGGTGGCATATGGTTATGTAGTGGTGTATTGGGGTATAGTTGTATTTGAAATGACAAAGCTTGTAGCAAAGTTTTATCTCTGAAATTTAATTTGCGAAGTGAGGTGATTGTATGTATTGTGTTAAACGTGTGTTGATTGGTAACTGAAATTAAAATTTCTGCAAGTCATCTTTCGGTAGCCTACTCGAAAAAACTATATCAAATGTGATCAGAGTGACATTCCCTAACAATGTGTTTCGACATTTCTACGGCTCTGTTAAATGTAACAGAATCATCCAATCAACTCAACGTTTTTTCGACTCTTGGGAATGTGGCCCTCGAACTCGCCAGACCCACTTCTCTATCTGACCGCGTTTGAGAATAATTGATCAAGAGCTTCCTAACATGCTGGCCACTAACGCAGGATAAGTACAGCATTGGTGTAACTTCATTCGTTTCAGAGTGAAAATTTCGTCCGAATCATATTTAGTTTAGAAAACAACGCATTATAAACATCAAAATGACCATACTGGTGACTTTCGCATGATCCAGAACTGTACAAAGGGGTGGCACCGGGTGCGGAGCAAAGGGCCATGACCCCTATCGTCTGGGAAACTCCATTTCGTCGGTGATTCTTAATGGGTACGATAAAGTATGTAATCCCCCAACGACGACCAGTGACTAATTTCTTCATTTTGCCCCGGGTAGGGCAGATTGCTCAATAAAAACTGCAATTTCTCAAAGTTGCTTCAACAGTCACCAAAATTTTCGACGAGCTTGGCGAGCCAAATCCGCATCTGCCATTCTTTCAGCAACCCGTCGACCTTGTCGGGGCTACTGGTTACCGGCCGCTCCGTTGGGGTGCTTGGCCTCCGTGTCGAGCAAAGACTGGCGCAGTTCCAATTGCAGAGGCAAGTTTGTGGTTGAGAGTGCGATTTTCTGCAATCTGCAGCGCTTGGAAAGCAGAATTTTCTGACCTCAGTCCCAACCATGGTGGGGCTGAGGTCATGTTGTTTCTGTTGGACGCTGCAAAAGTGCATTACCATCTTAAAGAACCATATTTTCTCTGAAAGAAAGTCATACTTCTGGTTCTGTTTGCCGTAAATACAGCTTCGGGACCTCTTAAATATGGATTTCGCTCTTTCCAGTTACTGTCCCCTCCTAAGCCTGGGATCCTTCCCTGCGGCCCTCGACCTCATCCCAGCCTCTCTATTTGGCCCTCACCCTCAAAAAGTTTGAGAACCACTGGTTTAAACCAAAAGTTGACATTTGCATTCATATCCTTTCTCACCCAACTTTTATGGCCACCACCAGTCGGACTGCATCATAGCATATGAGATCTTCAATTATACCTTCGCTCAAATCTTATCAGCTTCTCAAAGTCTGAATAAGAGTTCGTCGGTCGTGAAACAGGTCGTTTGCAACCTGACATCAGTAGCGATGTGGAGAGAGTAAATTTCTTGGCTGTAAAAGGTATAAATACAGTGCATAAAAGTGGAAGAGAAAAATATTCAGTAACAAGTTAACTTCTTTTTTTTCTCCGTGTATTTCGTTAGTCTGTGTTCAACAGAAAACTGAAAAGTTACAATAATTTTGCCTTATATACATGAATACATTTTCGTTAATCTCTGTAGCATATACCGCAAGGTATTGTTATGTTATGAATGAAACAGATGAACATTTCCAATTAAATATATGTAAATAGATATATACAACAGTTACATGTTTATTGCCGGTATTCAATATATACATTATATACAGTGCAAAGAATATTTACATGTTCGTTAATCAACTTAATATATACAATATTTATATATTTTAATTTAATCGTAATTAAACGGTACAAACGATGTTTACGTAATAATAATCCAATATAATCCATTGTATTTGCACCAAAAATAATTGAGAGTTGTGATTAAATAATAGGATAGCATGAGCTTGCCCAGAGTTCGGAGATCAAGTACTGCAGCTGAAGAACGGAAGGACCAGACCCCCGCAGCCTAACCTCCCAGACTAAGGAAGAGTCATGGAGCAAACACTGCCAGTGACTCAACCCTAGCTGGGGGGCAGGGTGCACAGGGTCCGTGCCCTGCGATTTAATAGGTAGCACCGAAATCATACTACACTTAAAATAGGAAAATGTTGGGGCGCTAAGAACAGTGAAAAAAACCAATCAATTGTTAAATAATTTAGTACATCCAAGAACATAGTACTGAATTCCGTGATAACATTTTTCAACAAGAAGTATCAAAAAATATCAAGAAATAACACCACGGAAATAATAACAATGCAGGTCAAGTATAATGACATATTTAAGATTGAAATACTAATTAATGATCAGTGTGAGTAACGACATATAGGTTTCGCTGTAAAAAGGAACACGTTCAATGCTAACAGGATAATCAATACAACACTCTGACAGAATAATTCCGGACAAGCCGCAAAAGCATATTGTAAATCAGCATACTTTACTTTACGTTTCGAATGGGGTTGAACTCTTAGATTATTGTATCTTTCGATGTTTAAAGCAAATATGAATTTGTAGAAAAACTCATCCACTGTTGGTTTACGATCACTTCGTTTACATTCATAAACATAATACTTCAAATGTAAAATTAGGAAATCATAAGGGTGACTAGGGCCTTCACCGTAACCAAAGTAAATATCACCTTTTGAGAAGCAGTACTGTTTGCCTAAAAAACGCCCTTCAACATCTAAAATAAAATTAGCAACTATACTACAGTCCCAAAACAAGTGTTCCAAACTTTCTGTTTAAATTGTACAAAAGCAGCACAGGTCAGAGTCACACTTCCCCACAGCCTTTAAAAGTTTGTTAGTCGCAATTAATCTGTGAAGGAATTTGAATTGGAACTACTGAAGCTTAGCTTCAGTCACAGTATATCCCGGTCTTTGGAAAATTCTACGCCAATCAAACTCCGTAAAGGTGCGTTCACACCAAAACCGAAATCTGCTGCGATTTGCGGGCGGGACGCGGAAATTTTTTTCCTAGGACAAATAGGGGCGATTTTATTTCAACGAAACCTTAGAAAATCGCCCGATTTGTTCTGAGATAAAAAATTTCCTGTCTCGTCCGCAAAACGCAGCAGATTTCGGTTTTGGTGTGAACGCACCTTAAGAGTATCAAACTGGTTCTGCCATTTTTCTCTTGATGTAGGGGTCGTAGCTACACGGCTTAACTGCTGACTATAGGTATATCTGCTTATAGAAAGAGCTCTGAGCGTTTCGTTCAAAAAATCTTTGTTGGGATTATCTCCATTAGTTCTATTACAGCTGAGTCTTTTCCATGCCCGAGGGATAGCTGAAACTAATCCCCAATACAAAGTGAACGGAAATGAATCGATTTGAAAATTACGTGTAAAGTGTTCAAACGTTAGAGGTACATTATTCTGGTCAAAAAGGTCACTGGCATATATAACATTTTTTTTTAAAAAGTTGCTTATAAAAAACAATGTGACCTTCAGTACGAATATAGCAGTTGTTCCATATGATCTGTGAACCATAATTTTCATAAGACACTGTGAAAACGATGGCACTCCATGCCTGCACAACTTGCAATATATTCTTAATATCATCTACATATATGCTTACATAATTGCAATGAAAAATAAATTGTTTCCCAAAAGGCTGAAGATACCAGTCGAAGAATATTTTCCACAAGCCATTATTATCATTACAATAACGTTTAATCCAAGTACTTTTGAGGCTGTTAATAAAACCTGGAATATGGGTAACTTTAAGACCACCATTTGGGATTTTATTGATAACAGATGAACGTTTGATTTTGTCTGGGTTTCCATTCCAAATAAAATTAAATATGACCTGTTCCAGTTCTGTTATAAAACGATTGTGAGGGTTTGGCAAAACCTGAAATAAGTAAACAAGCTGTGAAAGAGCAAATGTTTTAACTATAATGTTAAATAATGTCAATAATTCTTTCAATGACGTTTTCCGCAAGCCCGTAACAAGGGTGGGGGGGGGCAAGCCCATAGCAAGGGGGTTACAAGAAAAGCACCCTTAGAAAACTTTTGGCTCCCTGGAAAATAAATTGTCAGAATAGCACTCCAACTAAAACAGTTCGTCCCAAGAGGCTATTTCGCCCTCCTTCAGTACTTATGTGGGGCTGTGAGTCTGGTGTTGTAATACTATTGACCGATTAATTGTTACTGGACGGTCGTAGTAAAAATAGAAATACTTCAAACGCGATGTGATTGTTATAAATACTTTGTACAAATCTTTTAGTGTAACTGAACAACGATTTATCCTGCCTGTTATGCGCGTAGCTACATAAATAACTATACAAATGGGCAGATTAATTGAGGGAAGAAAATGTCTTTTAGTAGGCGGCGAGATATACACTAAAATGCTTTCGGGCAACAATAGTTTTCAATATTCTCGGGGAAACTTTTCTAATGGCTCCGCCCCTTGCCCCCCTCCTCAACCTTGGCCACGGGCATGCTCTATGTCAAAAGTCTCATCACGTTATAGTCTAATTTTAATTCCAAAATTCCCGACTTTCGTAATAGCAACAGCCCATGTAGTATCATTTGCTGACAATCAAAACTTTTCTTATGGTTACTTTAACAATTTACCCGTTTGCTTGTTATCTAGACGGATTCTTGGAAGTTTAAGTCCGGAATTAAAGCAGGTCCCGCACGAATTTTAATTCTGTAAACCGTATCATCATCATCATCATCATCATCATCATCATCATCATCATCATCATCATCATCATCATCATCATCATCATCATCATCATCATCATCATCATCATCATCATCATCATCATCATCATCATCATCATCATCATCATCATCATCATCATCATCATCATCATCATCATCATCATCATCATCATCATCATCATCATCATCATCATCATCATCATCATCATCATCATCATCATCATCATCATCATCATCATCATCATCATCATCATCATCATCATTATTATTATTATTTTGGACGGGGGCTATATCCCCGTTTAGTGCTGAAAGTGTTATAGTAGTCTTGGTGCTTTTTCTCCCTTTTGTTTGAAGGTAATAAAGTAGGGTTTTTTTTTCTTTCAATTTCACATAATTTGTCAAGCTCTTTAACACGGTCTTCATATCCTGGTTCCATGGCCTGAATTTCCTGTCTTTTTAAATTCTCGAGAAGCTCACGTACTGAAGTAGACTTAGTCTTAAGGGCAATCTCATCGAGACGACCCAAGCATTTCCTTAGCTTTTCAACAGTGTCATTTACCCGTTTCTGAGCGAGGTTCTTTTCTGCCCTAATTCTTTGTATTAATTTTTCCTTAAATTGCATACCTGACTGCGCAACATCATATTTGCGTTTCATATCCTCTTTAGTTCTAGTCTCTGTTTCAACAATGTCGTTGTATCTGTAAGGCTCTAATACGTGTTTTGATGCATCGCAATTCTGAGTACACACACTACAGCCACGAAACACAGAGAGATACCTCATTACTGCACACATATAAACACCTCCTACACTCACGAAAAGATCATCACCGCAGGGATAGTGACATGTTTGGTTACATTTTGTACAATTTGTTGCCTTTTTGCCATTACGCAATTTCTGTCTGACCCTTTTTTTAACTTCTACCTTGTACGTAAAGCTATGGTGTGTTTCCATCGTATCTTTATGCTCTTCAAAAATTTTCATTTCTTTCTGAACTTCGTTCATTTTTGTTATAGTACTTTTGATAAGGTTGGGTAAGCTTTGAACCGTTAGCTCTAAATTCCTGCGTTCTTGAAGGACTTCTGAGCTGAGTGAAAGACTTTTTGGTGTGCAGTCTAATATGTTATTAATAAACTTGCCAAGAGTTTCCTCACCCACCGTCCAAACTTTACTTGGACGCTCTAACCCAAACAATGCACTTCCTTCCCTTTTTTGGTAATACAAAAATTCATTGTTGAAGAAGAAAAATTCTTTATACGGGATTTTGTGCTCCCTTATAGATTCAGCAACATCTGGGTTGCCATGTTCCAGTTCATCGTCGGTTGCATGTGTACACAAGAGGAAGATATTATCGGAAATGTCTTTACCAAAAAGATCAAGAACGGAATCAAAAATGTATGTTTGGTTGGCTGTCAGTCGTTTCATAGACGCGTTGACAACCAATGCTACACCGTCAATGTGATCAATTCCGCTGTTTCCTTTATTAGTAAAGAATACCCGCATTTGCTCTCTTAGGGTGTGATCTCTTTCACGGCCACGTGAGTCTCCAAACCCCGGCGAGTCAACCAATGTGAAGTTGTGCAGCCATTTGTTCTCGACATAGAACGTGTACGACGTTATCCATTGTGTTCCACTGTGAAATCGTGACGCACCACTGTTTGATTCTTCTTCATCGTTAAGATAGTAGCGATAATCATCATCCCATTTGTTACCCAGCAGGTAGTTAGCCATGGTATTGATCATCGTCGTTTTACCAGTACCAGTTTCTCCCACGAATAAAATAACCTTTTCGCCGAGGTAGGCGACGTCTCCCTTACGGATTTCATATTTCTGAATCCAGTTAGATGGGTCAGAAAATTTGTGTTTAGTATTAATCAGCAATACCGAGGGGTTTCCGTCTTTCAGTGTTGATGTTTCAATGCCGTCGTGGGGTGTTGCCACTGTAGAGAACAAACAACCTGAGTGACTTTAAATGAAAATTTGATGGTTAAAATTAATTGTCCATTAAAAGATGCTTTTAAGTTTGTAGTTTAACGTAACTCTGAATTTAATTGTAACGTCGAAGTGTAAAACTTGCCCGAAGTGTTTGTCACAGACTACTTTTCCGAAGTGTTTGCCACAGTATCACATGGTGCTATATGTGTCAAAAGGGGTGGGAGGGGGCTTAAAATTAGATAAAAATGTTCGTCTTATTTTCTAATTGGATTGGAATGTTTTTAGTAGCTCTTGTATCTTCAGAAGAAATGATTTAATCTAATTAATCTAGTGGATTTGGAATGACTAGAAATCAGCACTAACAAAGGTTTTACCCTCATTACAAAGTAGTGTGCAGATTTTCTTTTCGATAGTGTTTTATAAAACTGTGTACTGCATCATACTTGGGCGTCAGTTTGTTTAGGACTTAAGGAACCGTAAGATCACAGTGATGTATTGTTTTGTATGTGCAAGTATATTCGTGTTTGTATATATATGTATACGTAAATAGATGCACATATGCATTCGTGTGCGTAGGTGTGTGTGCCCATTTTTATTTTGGTAATATCTCCTACACGACTTGGCCGATTTTCTTCAAACTTGAAGGGAAGGTACCTTAAGTAGAACTCTTGTGCCACACTACATACCGGAAGTAACACTCAAAGGTCAGATGTCAAAAAACTATAACTCCCAAAGAAAGCTTTCCACTCATATGAAACTTCACACATATAATGAACGTGTCTGTTACTACCAAAATCTGTGCTTACATGGCAACCAAGCTCAAAGGTTACGTGATGGAAGGAAAAAAGTATACTTTTATAACAAAATTTGTACCATATGAACTCCTCCTTGTGGGCCAGACCGAAATTCTTCAAATATGATGGGAACGTACCCCAATGTGGGATCTTGTGTCTGGCAGGCCCTCTTAAGTAAAGGTCAAAAGTCAGAAGTCAAAGGGCAAATTTTGTGAAAATCATTTTTTTACTATAATTTCAAAAGGAAATATCCCACTTACATGAAACTTCACACATGTAATGAGCGTGTTCAGTACTTAAGAAATATGTGGTTGCCATGTCAACCAAGTTCCAAGGTAACGTAACAAAAAGTCAAATATACATTCTCTTGCCTTGGAAACTGCTACAAAACGGCTGAACCGATTTTTTTCAAACTTGGAAAGGTACCCAAGGGTGGGAAAATGTGTTTCGCACACCTCGGCAGTAAAGGTCAACGGTCAGAGGTCAACGTTCGTAGGTAAAAGACATGAGGTATTGGTCTCCTTAAAACTACCAAAAACCTCTTTCCCCTTCTGTATTACACCAATTGCCGCGGAGACATTGTTTACTTCCTATCTAATCAAGGGTGTAAAGCCGCGGTCACACTACAACGAATTCGGATCGGATTCCGATCCGATTTTTGTGAGTTTTTATTAAAATCTTCTCAATTTCGGGTCAGAAAGAGCCCAAAATTTGCCAACCAGTGAAGTATATGATTTGCATCAGAGGTCTATGAAAATGGAATGTTAGCTGATTTTTTTCGTGACGCCACATCGACAGACAGCTTTTATCGGACACGCGTAGTCCGATAAAAGCTGTCCGTCGATGTGACGTCACGACATAATTCGTATAAATTTAATTTTCGTAGTCCTGCGATAAAAACCATATAATTACACAGGTTGGCAAATTTTGGATTCTTTTCGACCCGAAATGGAGAAGATTTTTATAAAAACTCACAAAAATCGGATCGGAATCCGATCCGATTTCGTTGTAGTGTGACCGCGGCTTAACTCTTGGAAGGAAGAGTGGAAACAGGATCCAGACTCGGCGATGGAGATAGCCTCGGGCGTTAGAAAGTGATATATATATATATATATATATATATATATATATATATATATATATATATATATATATATATATATATATATATATATATATATAATTCTACCCCACGAAAGTCCACTTTTTGTGGTCGGAAATCAAACATTTTTAACGGATTCATTACGGCATGATCAAATTGTGTGAAAATCGTCTTTTGTCTATAATTCTAAGAGGATACATTGCACGAACATGAAACTTCACACGTACAGTAGGTATGACAAGTTCCACCAAAATATGTGGTTACCATGAAAACAAGGTCAAAGGTCACGTGACAGAAAGTCAAATGTACATTTTCCTATTTCGAAACTTTTACTAAACTGGTGCACCGATTGTCTTCAGAGTTGGAGGGAAGGTACTCAAGGGTAGGAGAATATATCTTGCAAACCCTAAAAGTAAGGTCAAATGTCAGAGGTCATATTTACAGGTCAGAGGCCAAAGGTCAATATGTGTAAAAAATCGTTTTGAGCTGTAAAAAGTTCCAAGAGGAAACATTACGCTGACACAGGAAACTTGAAATGGGTAATAGGGACATTACGTTCTACCATAATACATTGTTACCATGGCAACTGAGATAAACGTTTTTACTTCAAAAACTGCTACTAGTTGGGTGGACCGATCCCCCCCCCCCCTTCAAACTTTATAAAGAGGTGCCCCACAGTGAAAAGTTATGTCCCGTAGAACCCAATTGTAAAGGTCAAAGGTGTAGAAATGTTTTGTCCATATGTATGATGTTCATTAGTGATGTAAGTCGATGTTTTTCACAGACTGTTACTTAACATATTACAAGCATAAGTATTAAACCCCTAGACCTACATTGTTATGGTAAGTGACTCCTCATGGAGTGGCAAATATCTGGGCCCAAGTGAAAAGTGACATGCAAGTCGTTCTATTCAGCGATCTGCGTGCAAAACTAAGAACCCATAAATCAAATGCAATTTCAAAAACAGCTTGGTGTGCCTGTGCCTGGTATACGAGCAGAATACATTTCTCTGTGTATATATCTTGAATACTTTGATGTGTACGTCTGCGCGCCAAGAAACGAATACATTAAATGCGTGTGACTGCACTGTGAATGGTTCCTCGGTATGCGATGACTGCTTAACATTCACGAAAGCAAGGTAAATTAGGGAATCATAAAGTCAATGGCTCTCATGTCTCTATATCAGATTCGAACAAGCTATGACGTCACGCACATGGGCTGAGAGACCCGAGGGGCTATACCAGATTCGAAAAAGCTATGACGTCACACATATGGGCTGAGAGACCCGAGAGTCTCTGCCTATATGCTTGACATTATAGCCTGTTAGAATCTGATATAGAGACATGGGCACCATGACCTCATTCCCATTCATAATACTTCAAGTTTGGGGAAGCCAAAAGCGAAAAACGTTTCTTTTTTAACAATTTTTCATTGATCATGAATTATTCTAGTTTTATTCTAGGAAAAAGTCTAATGATAAACCTGGATTACACCCGGTATAAAAAGATCTATCTCCCTTAAGAATACTCTGTTTCGAAAATATGTTGCAAACCCTTCTTCCACAACAAAGGCAAAGTTGGCCGCTTATCGCCGTACTTTAAATCGAATCCTTAAGCCAGGTACCCACTGCACGACTTTTGACCTACGACATGGAAGCGATTCCTCACGATATCTGAAGAGTCCGTTCACGACATTAAAAAGTCTCACAGTGTGCAAGGGTAGGTCGTGAGAAGCCGTGGCAATTCGCGGGAAGTCGCATCGATGTCACACAGTTTTGAACATGTTCTAAATTTCTGCGCATTCCGCATCCATGTCGTGGGATGTCGTGAGATGTCGTGAGAAATCGCAATCAAAGTCGTACAGTGTACCATTGAAAATCGTGGATATTCGTATGTCGCATCCATGTCTTGAGATGTCGCAGGAAAGTAACAAGACTCTCTGGGGCCCATGGACAAGGAGCAGTGAGGGACCCGAAACAATGGTATCACAAACCCAATAGCATAAGCCATCTCCTACCATCCAAGTTTATCAAAACTTATTTTGATAAACCTGGTTTATGGTTTATCGGTCGAGGATCCAAGATTATTGGTTGATAATTCAAGTTTATCAAAACTTATTTTGATAAACCTGGTTTATTGGTCGATAATCCAAGATTATCACAACTTCTGACAGTACAGTATACTGAAGCTTTCCACAGTACACTGAAGCTTTCGTTAGTTATTGTACACCAATTTACCAGCGCTTGTCTTCAGTTTCAAGCTAAAAACTGTCCACAATTTTATTCTTATCATCTAGTCGGTCGGTTGTGTTATCCCCATTGCCAAACAGAGAGGAGAGAGCTTCTCTGCCATCGATCAATACTTTTCGTGATAAAGTATTAGATCAGCTCCATGGATTGCAACGGTAACATATATTTAATATTGTGATTTTGCGACAGTCAATCTCGACTAAAATACGGTCTTGAAAATTGTTGTGATATGTAAAAAAAAACTGCATTGTAGGTTCTATTACTACGCCAGGTGTCCGCTTCTATTTCTAAGTTACGTTGTAGGCATGAGCCGGCGCTACCGATAGTTTAAATGTAGTTACTTGAATTATTTTATCCCGCCAATTACCCAACATACGGCAACAACTGCTAATCCAAGATTATCAGTTGATCATTTTGGATTCTCGACCAATAATCTAGAATTATGGAAAAATAATTTGATAATCTTGGATTCTCGACCGATAAACGAGGTTTATCAAAACAAGTTTTGATAATCTTGGATTATCAACCGATAATCTTGGATTCTAGAATGATAAACCGGGTTTATCAAAATATTCTTGATAAACTTGAATTGTCGACAGATAAACCAGATCAAAATGAATTTAATAATCTTGGATAAACGACCAATAACCTTGGATTATCAATCCATAATCTTGGATTGTCGACCGATAATCTTGGATTATCGGTCATTAATCTTGGATTATCGTAAGATAATCCTGGCTTATCGGAGAATAATATTGGATTATCGGAAGATAATCTTGGATTATCAGTCACTAATCCAAGTTTATTGAATTAAGTACACTTAAATCAGTATAGACAATCCAAGATTGTCGACTGATACACCGAATTAATTTGATAATCTTTGATTAGCGGTCGGTAATCTTGGATTATCGACCGATTATTATGGATTATCTATTTACTAAAGATTCTGCTTGCCATAGCCGAATGTCCATTAAATATAAAATTCAAGATTATTGTTCGATAATCTTGGACTTTTAATCGAAAATCCAAGATTATCAAAATATTATTGTATGTCGGGCGATAATCCAAGATTGTCGGGATAAATCTGAATATTCATTATCCAAAATTTTCATTTGATAAACCTGGTTTATCTTTGATAATCCAAGATTATCATGAGATAAACCTCGTTTATTGTTGACAGTCCAAGATTATCGACTGATAATCCAAGATTATCGTTTGATAATCGTGGATTTTCTATTTATTGAAAATTCGGCTTGCTATAGTGTCGTCAGTATTTCTCTCAAAGAATCGTGTAACCGTGAAAAGTCGTGAGTTTCAGCATATCGCAGAAAATCGTACGTTTTTCCCTTAAATGTTCGCCATTTCCAAGTCGTGAAGAAGTCGTTTAAAATCGTCAGAAATCGTGGAAAAAAGTGCAGTGAGCACCTGGCTTTAGGCAAGCACAATCTTCCTACTACATAAACATTTAAGTTCCAGGCAAACTTCCTCAAAGCAAACATGGGCAGTTAAAAATAAGTTGGTGAAAGGAAGAAATAAGTCTCAGTGCCATCCAGTTACATCTATCCTGTACAACGATAAAGTCTTTTCTGATGATGAGAGTATTGCTAATGCTTTCAATGATTACTTTTCTACAATAGGAAAGAAACTTTGTCCCAACATTAATCCTGCTATTCATCCCTTGGAGCATCTTAATGTGCATGTATGCCAGCTAATCTTCTTTTAGTTGGTTTTAAAATAATCAAAAATAGCTAAAAAAGGTGTACATTGATGGTGCAGGGGAAAGTGCTCAGTTTGCCATTCTGACGGTATGGGTTCGAATTCCATTCCAGCACCAAACAGAGAAGGATGCTATATTGAAATCCTTTGCCAGTTGAACTAGATACAGAAAAGCCACTTGAAATAGCAACGGTTGCCATGGTAACGCTTATTTTTCAAAAGTTACTAGTCTAAGGGCCTAAATGGGGGTGGAACACCCAAAGTGACCAGAAGTCCATAACTGAGGGAGGAGTCAAAACGTGTCCGTGTGTGCAGGTGTGTGTGTACGTTTATTTGTGTGGGTGTGCAAAAAAGTGTCGCGTACTTCTGAACCGTAAATCCGATCAAGTCCAAACCTAGTGGGTAGGTAGCTGACCATGTACATACGTATTGATAACGTCATAGGTCAAAGGTGAAATTAGCTAAAATTGGATTTTCCCTATTATTTGCACATCAGTATGTTAAAAAAAATCATAACACCAAATCTTTTACGGAATGATAAAAAAACATTTTAAATAGTACATTCTAGTAGCTAAAGTTTGAGATCGAAGTTGAAATGACGTAAAAGTGGTTTTTCGTTTGGAAAATTTATTTAACCCGAAGGTTTTTAAAGAATATAGGGGAGATGGGATTTGCAACTCCATGGGTTACCTTCTTTTGTTATTTGTACTGTATTAAATCAGGAAGTTGCAAGTTGACATACCAACTGCCTGGTTAAATGAGCATTAAACCAATTGGAAGAAAGTTCACTTTTTAATTTTAGTTCTAAAAATGTTGGAAATACCCCTGATTTGTCACGGTTTCTCCTCTAATTTCCCTCTGGGGCGTCTTCCGTACCTCAAGGGGACCCTGACACCCCCAGGAGGGAGTAGACACCTGATGCACTAACCGGCTCTCGAAGGCTACACGAACGCTATATGGAAAGTTCGCTTAACCCAGCCCCCCCCCCCCACCGTGAGTCGTTAAGCGCCACGGGTAAAGGTACCAAACTTTAAAAAAAAACGAGAGTTTGAAGTGCACTAACAATACTCTGGTGCTCATGTCCAACAACGTAGGTAGCATGTTAAAATGCTTGATGTTTGATGTAACGGAAAATAATGTATTCTAAGAAGGGTTGAGATTTTGCAGTAGAACGAGAGAGACTGAGTGCAATTTCTGTATTGCATCTGTTGTAAGCCGCGGGGTGAAGTAATACAATGTTAATCATCTTACTTTACGACTTATGCCTAAAACCATGAAATTATGTACAAAGTGAATCACTTAAACTTGGTCTTAAGACGTTGTATGGGGTAACTTTTTTCCTTTTGATTGTTTTTTAATAGAAGGGGAAAGAACACAGCCCTTCGAAGCATGTGTATGTGTGCGAAAAGAGACAAATCGTAGAAATGATCCTTACACACTGAGTAAAGTTACCCGTATGCATTAGAAGTTTTTAAATCATACTTACAGGGATGTAGCGAAGCCATCACAACTTATTTACAGTAGCTCACAGACGTGGTGATAGTGGAGCAGCCCCCTCTTTCCCGTTTCACAAGACAACATTTTAGCCCACCGACTTTTTTTTTTTATTACTTTAGGCTATTTTAAAGTACCACTGACTAATAAGCTGCACCTGCACATGGTACAACCATCATTTTTTTTTTTTTTGACAAACTCAAAAGTCGGAGACCAACCCATGTTTGTTAAAAATGAAGTTCACAAAACTTATCACTAAAAGGGATATTCCGGTCACAAAACGGAAGTCTCATAACATCAGAAAATTGTTTTCTCTCTTAATTGGCTTAAATCTCATCTCAATAGCATGCTGTGTTTAGAAGTTATGACTTTTCATAGGAAATACTCCATTCATAGCAGTGCATTGCAATATGAAAAATCTCCGATGTCATTTAAGCGGACTAGTTGAACATATTTTATAATCTTAACATAGGTAAATAAAAGTTGTACTTTTAACAAAATTTTACGCTCAGTGTAAAATGGCTATTATTCAATGTTTCACTGATGTCAAATTTCAGGGTCACATTAAAACACTTTCAAGTTTAAAGAACGAAAAAGATTTTTGAAGCAATCTGGCGGTATTACATAACATCTTGTAACCTTGAAGGCAATCGGAAAACTGCTTTTGACATTTTCAAGCTCACAACTACCCGGATATCCCTATTTAAAAATAAGTGTGGGATTTCAAGCGCGTGCTAATGAATATAATACCTTCCCTTCTGAGAACATCTGCAATTATCACTAGAATATTCTTTTGGGCTTTAGTACTTGACGACTTTCACGCATATTACAGCCAGTGTTCACATAAGCAATGTAAAAGTCAGCTATATTTTGCAATATATTTGAATGTGACACAAGAAAAGACCCGACCCAGGCACTCCCATGACCCTGAGCAGATTTTCATCCCCCTTTTGTATGTTTTATCTTTCACTTTGCGAACCTTCTAGTGGAATAATTCAAATACCTATAAGGATCTGTTGCTGGCTACGGTACCCAAAGCATTGACAGACGCTTATTCTCAAAATATTTCTTCATCTTATAATGCAAGGTAACAGTTCATAGTCATGAAATGGTACTGAAAATTTTGCATCTCGTTACATGGTCGGGTTCGGTTTACATTTTTCATAAATGGCCTTAAAACTCTTAACATTAATTCTCTTGCTTACCTGAAATGTTTAACATAGAACTGTTTACAGGTGAGTCACTGTCAACATTCTGCGAATGAAGAGAAAACAGTGACCTATGTAATATGGGATCGCATGATAGTAGTATACTAGGTGGAAGTAATCCATTACAAAAAAGCAGAAAGGTTCACAGACAGACGTGGAAAATAGAATACCAGTGGTACAAATAGGATCTAAATTGATATGTTAAAGGAAGTTGACAAGGAGACAATTGAATCGTACTTTAAATCATATCCAATTTAGCTCTGTTGAAATACACCGCTGAGATCTAAATTCTCTTGAGATATGAAGTCAGTTATAAATACAAACAAATTTTCAAAAACGATCTCTTTGTTTAATTAACAACCAGTTGCATCTCGAATTTTGCGGATGCTTACCCGACTTTGTTTAATTTAATTCAACAATGAAGTAAGATAGCATACTTTGTAGAAAAGGTTTTGGCCTCAAACTCATAACTCTATGAGGTTGCAAAGCTTATCTTTGCGGAGAGTTGCAATCTTTCTTCTTGGAAAAAATACAAATATTTTTTCAAACATTTGAAAAAGTTTCTAATTTAAAAACAATTCAATAGCGTAGAAATTTCCACCCCAAATATTGTTCTCTTATTAAATAATTGCTATGACAGTAGCAACGGTGGTAAAATAGGAATGTATTACACCACTAAAGAAACGAATCTGGAAACTATTAAACGCTTATTAGAATATTGATACATGATAATGTAGTCACCGTTTATTTCAATTTAACTATGGAACATACTCATGAAGTGATGCATTCCAAACGAGAAGGTGCAGGTCATTCTAGACAATACCAACATCGACAATAAATATTAAATTACAGGGCCGGATTTACGTTTGGGCGGGGGGCTGGACAAAAACTAATGTGGGGGCCCCCTCCGACTATAATTCTCCACAAGACTACAGTGGCGCAAGTCACGAAAGGAAGGCAAAGGTTTTGGTTACCTTTAAATGAACTCCACAGATTTCCTTCTTACGTACATGTAAGCCTGCAAAACGAAAATTACCACCGATGATCTCCACATTCGGCTTATGCTCCGGTAACCAGAAATGGTAGGTACTAGAAAATTTCGGCTACATCAGTTCACGGTCAGACCGAACCGATCTTTAATGTAGCCTTATAATTATGCACGACAGCCAAAGATAAGGTAATCGACAATTTGGTATTCCCTCTGTTTCGTACGGTGGCTACCTCTGGATTCAGCCTGAAATACTCAACCCCCAAAATACAATAGTGTAATTTTGCGGGGCCCTTTTTGTGGGGGCCCCTGGGCACGTGCCCCTGTGGCCCATGATTAAAGCCGGCCCTGTTAAATTAGCAGTTACTTTTTTCACTTTTTGTTGAAAACCTTCTAAACAAACCTTCAATCTTTCAGAGTTAGGATCATTACTAGATTCAGTGTCATCAGGTGAAGATAAAACTGTGTATGATATGAAAAGAAAGGTTGAGAAAAGTCCACAAGTCAGCCTGAGTGTATACTTTAGTAAAAAGCTTTGAGAAGAAGCAAATTTGCGCGACTTGCCAATCGCTTGATTACTTATTATTTTGCCAAACTATCCACAGCCAACTAATTGATTTCCTGACATTTATCAACGGACTTTATCATAGAAATGACAGAATGTAGAAAGCTAGAACCAATAACCAGTTAGTTTATACGTGGTCTTGAAATGATTGCCGCAAATCGTTGGTACGTGGTGTGCTTTACTTTAAAAGTTCTACTTAGACTATGTCTCTCTTAAACGACCCTAAAAGCTAAATCAAACTTAAAAGCGATGTAAAAAGGGATTCAGTATTAATGGACCACTGTTTTGTTCATTATTTGCTTTCTCTTTTATTTATTTAAATAGTATTTAAGACTTTATTGCTTTTCAAAGATCTGAGTGTCGCTCGCTACATGAGTTGTCCTTAAATCGTTTTTGATAAAAGCTTTCATTACGAATGTAAATTCAAAATGGTATTGTTTCCTGATATCTCTATTTCTATTCAATATGGGTAAATTCATAAATAGCTTTTGTACAATTTAACTATCAACCATTTTGTTTGCTGACAGTGGTTTCGAAGGGCCCAAAGTCGTGCCAGCGAGTGTCTAGTGGCATCTCCATGGTCGTGCAGTAGGATGAAAGGATTGAATGATATTGTTGTCTTGATTTAGTGGGAAATGTTCGACACTCTTTCGGAAGGGGAAAATTTGTTGGGAACTTTTATACTCATGATAGTGTTCAGTAACTAGCCTTATGATGTGCTGCTAATTGTGGATAAAGCAAATTACTAGGAAGCTTTGTGCTGTTGCATTACAAACTTATAGCGACGGTTAGTTATCCTGATTTTATAGGGTAGTTGTCTCAACATTAATTCCTATTGGGCAGCAATAGTGAATTTATTTTTAGCTCAGTGCAAACATAAACATGATCTGCTGTCCCCATCCCCCCCCCCCCCCATCATAAATCGTTGGTGCGAGTAAAGCTAATGCAATGGTTAAATTGTGATTTCTATTTTTGTGGCCTGTTGAAGTGCTCTGCAATGACATTTTGGAAATAGTCAAATGCTTCATTCTAATGGTCACATTTTTATATATACTCCAGAGCCTTCTTATGGGCTGCACCCCCTGGACCCCAATGGAATATTGTCCCTGGACCACACCAGGGGCCCTGCAGTGGTCCCCTGGGCCTACCGACTACAGGGGAGCGCTGCGCGTCACTAAGATGCCTACAGTGGAGCCCAGTCTTTCCTTTTGGTGTACCTCCTCCGGCAGACCGCTTTGCCTCCACGATTCGAAAAGGCTGGCTTCGCCACTGGTGTCAGCGGGGAGGAACATTATGTAAGGAATTCTTGCGATCAGCAGCCAGTGTGGGAATAAGGAGGGATATTAATGTTAATACCCTTGTTTTGCTTCTGCCCTATATTTTCTAGGCATTACAATTCCTCTTGAGATGTGTCCCTATAATTGTAACAGTACATTTAAACTCCTTTCAAATATCATCATCTAGTGCGAAAAGACATAACCAGCTAGGAGTTTAAACTCAAATTCCCTCAAGGTTTCAAAAATTTGAATATATTTAAACTATCATATTTAATAATTCATGCATGATGTTAGCTTTTCAGCCTTAAATCTGTCCACAGAATACTACTGTCTTCCGGGTTTATTTAGACGTGAACGAGTCGTGGTGTCTAAAGCATAGTACGGCACTCTTTCCTTTCGTGTAAATCATTAAAACAAATTTATTAAATTTTGGCAAGTGCTACCTTTTGTCTTAAACGGCATTTCATTCTATATAGTTGCCCTGTACTTACATTTTGATGTTCCTTTAACATGAAGTGTAAGAATATTTTTCTACCTGTGAGTGAACGGTAACCTGTCTTTTGCTTTTCAATATAATAAGAAACAAATATTTAACATTGTAACAAATAAATCTCTACGACAAACGTTCAATTGCAGTTTCAGACATATTTCACATTCGATCGACTTCCGCGTAGAATAAACATTTATCCATACTTTTATGATTCAGCTGAGAACATTCTTTTGGGGACTAACTAGCAGTAATGTATATCTTTTCGGTAGATAAGTTTTCTTATCACTTTTACGTATCCTGTTCCTACAAGGCTCTTAAAGGAAATGTAACAGCAGGAAGCCTCCCTGTTCACAGGAGGATCTTACCCGGTCGAGATTCTTTCACAGCGGACGAAAGCATAGAAAGTTTCTAAAAAGATTGTGTGATAAACATTAATGTATTGAAGTATGTATCACAAATATGTGGTTGCTCTCAAAATAAATTAACAAGAAACATAATGATGAAATTTTTAAGCAACCTCAATTGAATGCCTGTTTGCTTCTTTCATGGGCGAAGTACAAACAATTATAATTTAATGAAATTAATAAAGGTAAACTCATTACTTGAGTTACGCAAAAGCATAATTTTCAGGTGTTGAAAGTAATACTGATACAATCATTTTAATTATTTCATTATAACGAATGCCTAATAAACAAATTTTTCTTGAAGCCTGTTAGACATTGTTTCGAATTACCCCCCGTTTACTACAAGTACGTTAAACAGACAGTAATGTAAACACACCTCCTCTTTTTCGTTTTCCTCCCTTTTCCTTTTTTGCGACCGTCTCCTACCTGAACGTACAAGAAAGCAAACTGCATCATGAATTTAGCTAATGCTAGAAAATAAAATTTTAGTATGTAAATAAAAAGAAGTTAAAGACAGGTCGTTCTTTTTCATATAAATATGAACAACACGATACATAACAAACTCGCTTTTATGCAAAACTTTTAGCATAGAATCAATGGAAAAATTTTCCCTTACAATAAGTTGTTCAGAAACATCCCTTCGACTTGGATACGTTGTGTAAACAGCCTTATGCAACTTCCCCTTAGTCGCCTTATGCAACAACGTACCTCTTTGAATAAAGAATAAACAAGAGAAGATTGCTAGGAGACACAGCGGCAGTACAATTGCTACGATCCATAAAGGAAAACTTCTGACTGGTGCCAATGGCTCATCAGTAGTTTGACCTGGGGTTTGAGAAAGATCAGATGATAAAAAGTTAAACGCTTAAAATCTGTTGATTTTGTCTCCTATTATAATTTCCTAACATACACGCACCCTAAAGTAGGTCTGCATGACCAGGGAGCTGTTATTTGGATGAAGATACATCGCTTGGAAGTGAGTTTTGCACCGCCAAGGACACTCCGTAATCCATGGCTTGTATCTCTTTGGACATTTCTATAACAATAACAGTGGATTAGGAAGTTAACTCAAAAGGGATTTGGCATCTGCTATATCTACAGTAAGACTGGGGGGTTTGTCGCTGTTGCCATAGCATTACCAGTCGTCAGGAAAATAAAATATTATTGCATCTTGCTACGCTCGGTGACGCGCATGGCAGTATATCAGCAGGGGTGTAACAACCGGGGTGGGGTGGGGTGCTACACCCCTACAAATTTTCAAAGTGTCGTCTGTCGGGGAAATTTTGTTGCCTGTCGTGAAAAAATGCCTCTTTCTTTTGCAGATCCTTGACTTTGTTGGAAAAAATCTTTCTTTTGGGACTACAGAAATGTCGGGAACTTTTATGACCGCTATGTTTTACTTTAATGGAATCAGTGTCGGGTTAAAATGTTGCTTTGGGTATATTAAACACGTAACTTCTCCCAGATGTGACTGTATTGGCAAACTATTCTGTTTGCCTGGAGCTTATTATATATTGTTGGGAAAGTAATAAAAAATTAATGGTAGTGTGTTAGGAAGTGATCTCTACTACACTATTCGTGAGGTCATTGTCTTTTGAAGAGATCCAGTTGCCGGGAAAGTAGAATTACCGTATATTGCATAATTGTCTGTCATGAAAAAGACATTACGTCCGACACTGTTTAACAAAAGCCTTCTTGGAATGTAACGCAACTCACCCTAACTGTTCTGTTTATAAGTCACACATTGGGGCGAGCACAGATCCGTCCTCTGATTTTGCAAAAGCTTCTTTATTGGCAACTTCATTAAAAAATGAGTTGCATTTGGGTCAATGACAGTTGTACATTGCCACGGCCTTACAAAACTGCTCACGACTTCACTCCGAATATCAAACAGTTTGGTGTTTCCTATGAAGTCGAAGAAGACTGCCGGATCGTAACCGATCGGGACCGACGGTCAGGTCGAGAACAAAATTTGGAACCGACCGCCACGCGATTGGTTTTCACTGACGCGTAGCCGTTGGTTCGGTGCAGTACAGTATATGCACTGGTTTCCCACTTACTAAAATCATGAAGTCAGGAGAGTTCTCGTTTGCTGTAAACTTGAAAGTGCGTAAACTTTGTATTCGACAATTGCGAAAGAATTTCGCTTTCCGACTCCTTCTGTAGATGCAGTGCCTAAAAACAATACCAAATGGTCTTTAGTATGCTATTTTTGGCCCGCTTCGCGTGCATCCGTTACGTGGACTAGTTATTCAATTATCAGTTCAAGAAGGGCAGGACGTACCTTGGATTATTGCGATATCCCGTGCAACCTTATTGATCCTAGCTCCCAACCCTCAAACCTGCTGCGTCATAAAGAAATCGGATGGCCGTTAGTCGGTCTTGGCTGTTATGAAACTAAAGGGTAAGCTGCCAGTTTTAAAGATTATATAGGGCCTGGGGGTATTCAGTGTTATTTGTACAAATATAATTGCTATGTAAAACGAAGGCAAACAACCATAATATCCGTAAAAGTGTTATTTTCGGCGCGCTTCCCGCGCAATTATCTTCTACTCGTTTTGTCCTTTCATAGCTTTACATCTAACAAAGAATAATTAATGCAAAACTCCACAGAAACTCTACCACCCTCCCCACCACCAATCTCCATGCATCTTAAAGAAACAGACTGGCGGTTAGTCCGAATTACGCTGTTTTGAAAAGATAGAAACAGAATAAGATTTCCTGGTCTGTTTAGTGCGTATTCAGTCTCATTTACAGACAGTTAATACTTCATTCTCTTGCACACTATTGTGTAAATGTTCCAGGGCATCGCCCCTGATCCCTTACAGAGGGACATTACTGAAATGGGCACTAAAGAGGGCAAATGTGACCCACGTTGAAGAGGATCTTATGCTCCTACAATTCCATGTCGAAGTCCACCTTACTGTTGTAGTAGACAAATGAAAAAGATTACGCCGAGGTAAAATTGACATTCCCTTAGTTAAACTGCTTTTCCCGATAGGTTTCTTTTTTGTCCGCTCTTTATGTTTAAAACTTCCATTCCAAGGAAGGACCATTAGGCCATGCCCCCTCACTGATGCCGATTTATTCTTTAGTAATTAAAATATGTAAATTTTGGAACGCAAATCTTACTTCCAAGGTAGCATATGTAGCACCAGATTGCATGTAAGGACACCTAACTTTTCAAAAAAATTTCAAAGGGGAGGGCGGCACATGCTCTCCTACCCTTAGATCCTTCCCCCTGTCCCCCCTGGCCGGCGATCACAGAACACACTGCATGCCCCCCCCCCCCCCTCGTGAAAGAAATCCTGGCAACGCCGCTGCTTATGAGTTAACCTTTCTTGACACAGTGACACGCATTGCGTTATTTTGTCGGGAATGATATTTTTATCGAAATATGAACAAGAATCTATATCTTGTTATTTCAGGAAACTTCCGGAAACTTTTCATATTGCTGTAGCAAAAGGTTACACCTCTACCTCGTCAACTCTTTTGCATACGGTTTCTTGTAAAGAAAGGGGCTAACTGTATCCTTTTATTTCAAGTAAACAGTTGTTTCGAGTATAATATCACCTGCTCTGAACGTGTTGGCGGCACAAACCTACACATCAAAGTATTGTTCTGAGCAGGCGGATTATGCAACTCGAATGACGTTGCTAGGTAAATGGTATCATATTGGAGCCTCAAAATAAAGGAAAGAAAGGTACATGGCTTATCGTTGATAGTATCCTCTCTATTTGGTGGGTCCTAAAGTAGTAACATAAATTAAACTTTGCGCTATGTCTCCATCCAAATAACATCCCTGGCATAACAAACAAAAGGGTGTCAATTCATTACAAACCGACAGTCAGACACTAAAACGACGGACGCCGCGGATGAACCGCAGACATGGACAGACACAGGCAAACAGACTGACAGACAGACGAAAAGACAGACAGACAGATAGACAGACAGACCGACCGACAGACAGACAGACAGACAGGATAGGAGGCAGACAGACAGACGGATAGACGAATCAGATCGGTAGAGGTAAACAATGTGCGTCATTAAGGCAGTGGAATGAGAAGTACCCGTCTTTGGAAATATTCTAAAATAAACTGCTTGGAAATACGTGCAACCTCTAATTCAGAGGTGATTTCTAATATGATTAGATACTAAAAATGCAAGGAGCAAACGTGTTTACCCCTTCCATACAAAAGCCAAATGACTCAAGGAGTAAACTACCATTGCTACAATAAGTTAATACAAGGGAACAAATACAGATCGCAGCAGTTGTTTTGCTTTCGCTGCACGCAGGCATACAAAAGTTCCCTATCATATCAAGTGAAGTAGCTATTCGTTGTAACGATGGGGGATGAGTTAGTTGATACAATAAGATTTGACAACCTTCCATGAATGTCGTTTGTTAAGAAATGTCTGAAAAGTTTTTCCTTACCGTTGTCAAATATAATGTCAAATTGAGTAGTTGATTGCAAAAATTGGATGTTTGAACCTGATGTTCTGCATACCAGGGTTATTCTGTTCTTTGTTTTGTTTTCTATCTGGTATGCAGATGTCAACATTACATCGTAAACATCTCCGTTGCTGTTCACATCAAACTGATGGTTGGTAAAAGAGATCAAGTTTTCATCTCTTTCAAGAAACGTCTTCCATTCCAAGAGAACCTTCGGTCGAATGTCTCTAAGTAAACACTTCAGTGTGCCTTCAGTTTCCACTTCCAAGACACAGTAGCTGTTTTCGTTGCAACCGTCAACAACTGGTACAGCAGTCACTACAAGTAGAAGAATCACGAGAAAAAGGAACGTCATTTGCAACTCGTTGGACAAAGTAAAACGTTTTTGAATATAACCCTTACATAGTTATCCCTATCAAACTTTTAAGGTCAGTATGTTTGCCATTTGCCATTAAGGCTTTATCCACTATGGGCGAAATTAAAACATTAGTAAAAAGTTAATAATCAATGAATTTTGATAGTCCAGAATTTTGATAGTCACTTGATCAAAAATAAACTTATTTCTTGTCTTATGACCCTTATGCTAAAGCTCTTGATGTACTAGAACTTGGCCTGGGATAAAATATTTCGCAATTTTTTAGCATACATTGTAGTGATAACGTTTTGTCTAGTCTATACTCAAAAAAGATTACTTTCAAAATATTTTGAAGGGAGGATACTGACGTTTTTCACTTTAAACACCAAGTGACACAATCACAACAGCCTATATTTGCTAAATTTGCATAGTGCCCAGCACTGCAATGTTTGTCACAGTTTTAACATCTGTAAGGTTTAAAATGCTGAAAACAATCTACCATACACAACAGCTTGGTACAATACCGCCTCCCTAGTTTGATCATTTTTGAATTTGAGGTACACAAAGTGATCCAATTCTCTCCAAATCGTACTGATCAGAATGAAGCTCCTAACATCTTCACAAAACATATGCAAGAATATTGAAGTTCTCACGTCTCTGATCTGCCTACTTTCATACAACCAAAGACATTTTACTTTCAGTTCTGAGCAAGTGAGTCTCAACATCCTGAGGGAAACTCTTTCAAGAGAGCCGTACTAGCTCCATGAAAGAACAAACAATAGGTAAACTGATAAAAAGTCAGTCATATTGAGATTACTATTCTCTATTAGGATAATATTTTCTTCCTTCAAAAGTAGGCCTTCTCCAGACGAATTGTCCCCTTTGCAGATAAGTGTAAGCATAAATTAAGAGTATGGAAAGCTCTCAATGCTTTTGATGTCGATGTAAAACCAGAATCATATTTTGAAACAGAGCCTGAAAAGAAAGTTTTGATCTCAGCCAACTGTGCGATCGACCCAAGCTATAGCAAATGGTGGTCTGACGTCTTTGACAATACACGTCTAACTTTCTGAAGCATGTAGGATATTTCTCTTTACATTGGAGAATGACCTAAAGGAAGGATATCAACGATTTCACTGAATGTTTACGGAAGTAAATAGCAGTATAAAGGAGAAGCTATTTAAACTAAGTCTAAAGATTGACTGTTACATCAATTTTCATTGCTTATAATATGCTTCACGCCAAAAGTAAAAAAGGGAGGGGGGTACTGATATAGTCACCATGTTGATAATTGTGGATGTTAGAGGCTGTTCCAGCTTCGGGCATTTCATTTTTGCTGATATGTTACATTTCTTTACACTTTCGTGTTTTTCGTGCACCACTTATTTTTAATTTAAGGGTTTTGTTCCTTGTCGAAGGCAAAAGAAATATATGTGATGGCGACGTTGTGTGTGAATGTGTATATTTGTATGTGTATGCATGTAAAAGTTTTTGTGACACTTTGTTTGCAAATACGATATCTCAAAATGGGTAATTGTGAGGTATCTCTCACTTAAGACGCTGGTACCCCATATTGAGTAGGTGGTTTCAATTATTTTTGGTGAAGATCAAAGGTCACCCGGGGTCACCAGAGGTCAAACTATAAAATCCAAGAACATGTCTGTTTGAAAGACAGGAGGGAAACTTCAATGAACAGTTAGCATGTCGATTCGCACATTAAGTAAATGATCCTTATAGATTTTGTTGGAGGCCAGGGCTCATTTTGGGCCACGAGAGGTCAAGTGGTGAAAATTTTGAAAAGTGCTCGTTCACAAGGAGTCACAAGGTGGGCAAGTTTGAGGGATCCCATACTTTGCATATACTTACGCTATGTTCAGAAGATGGTCCCTATTGTTTTGGTGCAGGTTTAGGGTAATCTAGGGTCACCATTGGACAAAATGTAATAACGTTAAAAATTTGTTGTACACACTTAATCTCAAGATGCATAAGCTTAAGGGATCCCATACCTGTCATGAAGGATACACTATATTGATTAGAGGATCACCGTAGTATTTGGTGTAGGCCAAAGGTCATTTGGGGTCATCAGAAGTCAAAGTTTAGAAAATCTTGGTAATGTGTTGTTTCGAGAACTAAGATGTGTATGAATCTTTACCTTTCCAGTTGGGTTTTCCGTATTGAGCAGTGGTCTCTATAATATAATGTGGAGCTCAAAGGTCACTTGGATTCAGTGAAGTTCAAACTTTAGAAACGAAGAAAATTACTTGCATACATAATATCTGAAGAACAATAACATTGATGGATCGTTTACTTGTCACTTGTGATTAGATGAGCTCTATTAATTTTGGTGGGGGTCAAAGATCACTTGAGCAAGGTCAAGAAGCGAAAATTCACTTAATCGCATACTTAGTTTGTGTGTGTCCCACATTAAGTGTGATATCTCAAGAATAAAAATGTTTCTTGAATCTCATACTTTTCAGGTGGGTACTTTATATTGAGCAAATGGTCTCACAAGGAAAAATCTTATGTGAGTCTCACACTTTGCATTTGGTCTTACCACACTGGATGCATAAGAGTATCTCTCTACCTTTTGAGAAATCACGAAGTTACAAGACTCAAACATGGAAACCTCAAAAATATGATTTGTCAAGTCTGGAAACATGTTTTGATCTTATACCTGGCATGTCTTGCCCACAATTAGAAACAACAAGCTAATATATGGTTACTTTGACATGACACTGATCTGACTGATCTAGAACTACGGACTGGTAACTTTCTTTATGACTACTTATAGCTTTAAAGGCAGATACTCACATCCCAGACATTTCCATTTCTTTCAATTAGGTTACTTCTAGTCCCGAACACAACAGCCTTTGGCTGCTCTTTATACAGACACAAACCTACTCCATTGATTAAGACATGTCCAGGTAAGCACACAAGGCCCTAGTAAGTAATCACAACACTCTCTGTGCATGCTGTGTACACTCTGAAAGTGTCCGGCGCAGATTTGAGCCGAATCTGTTCAAATGAACATCGAACCGAAATGTGATAAAATATTTGACTAGATCTGGCTCATTTTGAACAGAAAATGGTTAGTTTTAAGCCGCAACTAGTCGAATATTTGATCCTTTTACAGTAAAGTGCCTATTTGATCCGTTTTAGGTTCAATTTGAACCGGAAGTTTTTAGAGTATAATATGATCTACTCCGCATCTTTTGGATTTTGTAACTCTGATGTCATCAAACATGAGTCACCAATTGAGACTTCTGCTCACCTCCACGTAAACGTCATACTTGGGGTGACGAGTTTATGTCTTAAAGCACAGTGCCTTCACCTTTACAAACAAGATCCAATTTCAAAATGGATTTTCAGATTCCATGTTTAGTCATCATTTTCATGAAATATATCTGTTTCCTTTGGTATTCATGCCGAGAATACCCGAGACAGTACCACTTTTGCCAAAAAACCCTGACTATTTGTCGCATGTGCGGCAAGTAGGCGGTCCGTGCATCCCGACTAATTGTCGCACTTGCGACAAGGAGTTAGTCCGTTTCCCATGGAATACCATGTGAGGATGTCGTATTGGGCTGTAATTTTGTCAAAATTTGGCAAGAGGTTATGCGAAAAGAGCTGTCCAGATAGAGGTAGAAAATCCATTTTGAAAATGAAACTTGTTTACAATGTATCAACGAGAAACTACTGTAGTTTTAATATGTTAGATGGATACTTTATGTTAGGAACTTTTTTAATTTGCATTGAAATCGGACCTGTGACTCTTTAGATATTACAATTATCACATTTTAACTTCACGAAAACTTAAAATAAGAGCATGTGACATCATTACCGCACTTTAAACACTCCATTGCTTCTGTGTACACGACCAAATTCCATTCCATATTTTCGTTATGTGAATGAAAAATTCAAAATTTTCCATGGAAAGAACTTGTATCTACCAAGCCCACTTAAGACCACAATTCTAGTAACCTAGTTTGCTGATTTGACGAGAACTATACACATTGGAACAAATAAGTGCTTAGATTCAGTCCCTCTTTCGTTTGTCCGAAATAATTTTTGCTTAGTAACACGTTTCCTTAATATTAGTTTCTAAAAGTAGACCTTCATTGTGTGACCCATCCATACCTGTACTACATCCTTTTTCCTTGAAAGTTTTCAAAAATGCCAAGATATTGCATTAATGAAGTAGACGTGTAAAGTTGTGAACTTAAGCTCATACCTGTTACGATCGCTTCCACTTCTAAAGAGATGGGATCATCGTCTTGTGACTTAAGTAGGAAAACAGTGAAATTGTGTTCATGTTTTAACGTGACATTGGTAATTGTCAACGAGCCGTTCTCACAGATGTCATATTCTCCCGAATAATATCCTGTGCCCCCTTTGACTCCACTAATGATATGCACGAGCGACTTTCCTTCGGCAAGATAAGCTGAATTATACCATAACACAGTGTGAAAACCTTTTTGGAAGGAGCACGCAATCATTCCACTGTAGCCAGCAGTTAGATATTGTGGTGTCTCACACTTGTCTTCGATCATTCCTTAATTAAAAATATATAGAAATACAAGATTTCAAGTAATTGTCGGCACTCTTAGATTGAGTAGTAATGAGTACATTCAAAAGAGTTTTAACCTAGGAAAAAAGTCCTAAATAATGTCGACCCCATTGGCAGCTAAATATCAACGACCAATGTTTTCAAATATTTACTTCTTCAATGCTAAACCGATGTCGACAGAGAGGGCTCTGTGCCCCAGAATATTCTGTATCTAAATTTATTGCTGCTTATTCGTTTGATTTTGGATGAACATTTAGTAGCACTTCTCATATGTAACCGTGCAGTAAAGGATCTCAGTTCCAAAGCTGTGGGCTTCATCATTCAATCATCCTGAGGATTGATAATTTGATTGAAGGATTGATTTCTTTCAAAAATCTGTCCCAACTTTTTGACACCGGTTCATGGTTACTTAGGTCATGGTACATGTACCAAGCACAACCTGAACTGCATATGTCTTAATTGTGCGTAAAGTTGCTTTTTAAATGATTAACCAACAATTTTCCAATCGATGCCTAAAGTAGACAAACAGAATAAAAACAGTTTGAAATTTAAATGTTAGGCTTATACCCGATATGAATTCATCTGAAAGAAAAACAGACCTGTTCATTGACAAAGTTACTAAATGGAGGCTTTCGCAATTAAACACACACTGATAGCTATGCTTATGAATTTCGTATATGTTTTGAAGGAATAGATCATCTTCATAGCAACTTTTTATTTTATCTTCCTGGGTTACATGCCTTTGTTTTGCTTTGTTTGGTTAATGAGAACCATAGGCGGAGTCTAGTTTTATATACATCAAACAGAGAAGAGAATGGCAAACTATGTTATGTTTCTTTTTGCTGCCACTTGCATACACTACATTATTCCTCAATTCTTGAATCGAAGAGAGCGCGTTTGAATCGGATCTTAATTTCATCTCAAGAACTAAAATTCGACATTTAAGTAACTTTTATTGTTGGAATATCCTACTCGTTTCAGTGGTATCAGTCCCACTTGTCTACCTGACACATAGACCCACGGTAAGTTCCTAAAAGTCTCCACCTTGCATATCATTTAGTATGACTATGTTAAGTTCACTATCTATTCATCCAAAACAGATGCACTTGTTCTAGTAACAGCCTCCTATCGTGATTAGCATCATACTCTCATCGAAAAGCAAGTAAGTTCAGAATGTATAATTTTACATAACAGGGAGCTTCAAAACGTGAAAATTGCAAAAATGTAATATAAAGTATCGGTGCACCGATCTTACCTGTGGTGGAATGACTGAAAGAGGTCGTCGCACATGCGAAGTCACAACAATGAATTGGCTTTATGAACGGAAGTTGACCTTTCATAAAGGGGTTTACTACTTAGAAAAACTCTCGGAAGAGTTTTTCATGTCCGGAATATGAGGTCCACCAGATTGAAGGAGCCACCGGTTTGATAAAACAGGAAATAACTGATGAAAACTTTATGGCCGTCCTTGATTGAAAAATCAAACCCCGCGAAGGATAAGGAAGATATATCCATCCAATTTTTGGACATAATTTTACGAAGTGTCACCCTTTTACATAGTGAAATGTGCCTCAAGGGCCGTTCATCTAGCATTTTATACACACAATCTTGAATCCTCCTTGGGATTACTTAAATAAAAAATCACAGGCTGCAGCAGAAAGCCGTTTAACTTCTAAATGGGAGGCTTTAAAAAATTGATTAAAATTCGTATCTAGATTTGCTCCACTAGATAGAAAGCATAAACCGAAATAGAAAACATAAAAGTGCACATAATGTTTAATTTGTTAGTTTACTCACCGATTGTAAAGGACACCAATAAAATGGAATAGAGATGATATTTATAGGCATTCATTTTCAAGTCAGTAATCCTGAAAAGCAATGGAAATTTTGCTCTAGAGTCATTAGATGTATGGTGTTATCGTCTTCAAACTCAGTTATGCCTGGTGTAAGTCACGGATGCAGCTGCTTTCGCAAGCTACAGAATTGGACTACTAATCGTGAAAATTAGATATGCCCTAGATTCTGTGGCACTTATTTTCCCTTTCGTGATGAAATTCAGCTAAAAGCTATTTTGGTTGCGTAATCTGCACTTTTTGTAACCTAGCGAGTGGGACCAACTTTTTGAAAGACACTTTATTTTGAATTCAAAATGTATGTTTCGTGTTGGAGAAAACGTTTCATAAAATGTGTGCAAATTTATAGAAGAAAGTATTCAATATCGAAAAATCACTCAACCGTCCAGTTCTTTTACTAAACGTTAAAAATCCTTTACAATACCGATCAACTAACACGTAGTGGTTTACGTGGTGGCCTTTTTTCATCTTTTTAATGCCATTATAGTGTAGAGGAACCCAATGTTTTATTATAGCTTGAAGTCAAAATCGAAATTACAGGCTTTGAAAATACAAAACACTGTTTTGAGTTTGCTCGTTCTATTCCCGACATATACTTCAGGCAACACATGTAATCTGATTTTGTCTCGAACAGAGAATGATGTTGTTATATGGAATGTAAGGGCTAAACTTTTCCTTTCACATCATCATCATCGGTTCGCAATGGCTACGAATCTCTACGCACGTCCTCCATTAGTTCTTAAAGTGATAAATTTCCGTCGCATCAAATTCATTGACTAAAACTCTTTAGGGAAGGATTTAATCAAGTTGTCCGAAAGTAATACTTCAACATCCAGTTTTAACGAATGATATTTACTTACTATAAATACCTTAAAGCCATTTTGAATGAAATGCTCCCATGAGAAGCAAGATAATTACGGTTCTCCGCAAGTACTCTGACATGACATTGAAGCACAGAAGCTAAAAACCACAACTGGAAGTGTCAAAAAAATATTAGCTTGGATACAAAACGATACAGACTAATAAATTAGGTTCTCGACTAAATATAATGATTCATTTCATCATCCTGACTAAAGATGCACTACGATACATTTACACTCATTATTCACTCAATTATCAATGCAGCCTTTTTTGCTTGTGTTACGAACGGATGCACCGGCCCTCTACTACGTTATTATCCGCAAGCGGCTCCTTTGTCAGGAAATACGCACCTGCTAAGCAATACAGGATTAACTGTGATTCGATTTAAATTATGCGAGTCGGAGGTATAAACAAAATTTTTGCATGAACACTCAATCTCTCCCATAAAATTTGTCTGCCTTAGTTTCACAAGTATACTGATCTTTGCCTACGTGTTTCTCTGGTTTTTCTCGGATAGGCCCTCAAAAATCCAGAAGCCTGCTGACCCCGGCACTAGCTAGCTTATGTGACACTACCACGGTCGATCTCTAAAGCCAAGGAGTTGCCGACACTGAAGAGCCTCGTTCCTCAAGATGAACCACCGACAGGCACCTTGACGTCATAGCCAACCTCCGGAGGTACCTCCAAGCGCGCTTAGTTAAGTTTAGTATTAGTACAGGTACCTTATTTTTATTCTGTAAATTGTCTTTTTTATGTCTTCTGCGAAGTCAGAGAAAGCTGAAATTAGACTTCTTTTCAAGTTAGACACCAATCTCTTTCATTTATTTCCTTGTCTGCCGTTTGTTCTCCAAAACTCGACCTTTCATAATAGCTACGCTTCGTAACACGTGTGACTTTCATACTAATTGGAAAAACACTGTAATCAAACCATTGTTGAAACCAGAAAGCCTAAAGGCTTAGTGACTTTTTTGCTGAAAGGTGGTGATTTTTGGCACTGAGCTCTTCCCGCAAATTTATAGTTCTTGACTATATCATTTTTAATATGTTTTTACACTTTCACCTCTGCTGACTTCATATGACCTTTGAACCCCACCTAAAAGTGAGAAACCAAAGATAAAAAAGAACGTGCCTTAGGGAGGATTCGTACCCTGACCTTCTGCGTGAGAAACCGAGCTCTTATCCACTACGCCATCAATGAGCTCATCATGGTAATGGTAGAAATTCATGCCTAACTTTTCGTTAGTCACGAAACGCCGGATGCAATTTGGGGGTATCGCCCCCTGTCTATGTCTACTTAGTTTACCAGGTTTTCGTAGTTACACCTCTGATGACCTCATATGACCTTTGACCTCCAACAAGTCCATAGGGTTCCCACTCTCATAAAGTAACGCATATTTATACAAAGTATGAAAAGGATCTATTATCCCTGTGTTGAAATATCGTGTTTTTTCAAGGTTTTCGGTTTTTGACCTCTGGTGACCTTTAATGACCTCTCAACTCCACTGCAAACAATAGGGTCCTTCATTTTAATATGATAAAGTTATATATTAAGTATATGAAGTCCATCACTGCTATCTTGAGATATCGTGTTCACAAACAGTTTTTAAGAATTTCGTATTTTCACCTCCGGTGACCTCATTTAACTTTTGAACTTCACCGAAATCAGCAGGGTTTATCTTTTGACTATAACGTATCAACATGCTAAGTATGGAAAGCATTCATGCTTCCTACCTAGAGATATCGTGTTTACAAGGTTTTCGATTTTTGACTTTTGGTGACGTCACATGACCTTTGACCTCAACCAAAAACAATACGGATGTTTCTCTGAATATGATAATTCTATATTTTAAGCATGAAAATGATCCATCATTGCTACCTTTTGATATCTTGTTTACAAGCCAAGCGTCACACACACACTTACCCACACAATCTCCCGTTTGATTGCATAGATTCATTTTGCTTTCAGCAACTTAAGGAATAAAAAAAGCTAATGTTAAAACGTTCATTCCCAATTACCTGCCACTCAGTTACCCGCCGTTTTTGGACAAACTGACAGGGTGGCACCTCCAAGTTTCTTTCACCAAACACCTGAATTGCAATAATCCTTTCCTAGAGTATCACGCTGCTTACGGTTAACGACATAGCACATAAAATCTGCTCATAAAACTGTTTGACCACCTGCGCCTCAACTTTGTGTACAAATAGGCTCAAAATGAACGACTCCAAATCTGAACCCATTGTATCAAGAAGTAAAGCAGTAGAACCTAAATGCCATGTCGATGAAATTACTTTGATGAATTGCCAGTAAGCTTAACCCATGTTATCATATTACTGTGAGTTCAAATTGACCAACAACTCACTCTTACAATCATATCTCCTCCAAAGCTCAAGCTGCAGCTGGTAGGATGCACAGTCATATAAAATTATGTAAAACTTTGGACATATCTCATGCACTTAAAATAACAAACATCCTTATATTGTCACCTAAAGATTATACAAGTTCACGTTTTGTTAACTTGCTCAAATCTACGTTATGGTTATTGCAGAATATACAGAATGAGCTTGTTAAAATCATTCTTGGCGGATGAAAGAATGTAATCGTCACAGCTGCTTTTAAACAAATTCATATACTTTTCATACATGTCCTTGCTGAGTAAAACCAAAAACATGTTGTTTTGCTATTCAGGTTTCTTTCTAAACTTACACAAGCATATATGGGAAACCTTATTCATCGATGAGTAATCCATATACTACACGTTCTGCCAATGTTGTACTTCATCTCGTTTCTTTGGAAAGGACTTCAAAGTTTCGTGGCAGATCTTTCAGTGTGGACCATCTAAAGTTGTAGAATATCTAGCTAAGAATGTCAGATCTGTCCATTAATCGACGGTTTTAACTACAATCTTATAACGTACCGATTTAACAAAACTTTCAATTGATTGAGCTTTCATATTTCTTCTGTGTATTTTGAATGCTATTTTTCAGCTTTCGAAGCGCTGTAGTTTATTCTTTTGGACGGAGCCCACTATTAAATTCAATTAACTTACCCACTCTGGTATGTGAAATAGAAACAAATATCAGTTAAGTATGACTAGGGAACAACTTTACACAAACGTTATTACTACAGGCAGAAACTTTTTCTTCTCTACATAGTTGATTCAATTGGCTGAAAGATAAACTAATGTGTTCAGGTATAAACTTTCAAAGCATAAATCGGAAGTAAAAATATCTCCACTCCCAGCCTACTATTGAAGAGAGAATTTTGTGAACAAGTAGGCTATGTCATGAAATGAAATTCTAATTCATACAGTTTAGTGTAAGAGCCCTTGTTCCTTCTATTGGATAACTTAAGCACGGTATTCAACGATAACATTTTTTTTCTGGTTGGGTAAGGACATCCGTACATTGTCACTATCTAAACTATTTATATAGTACATAAGCTTTTCTGTTGCCTCAAAGAAAGGCACTATCATTTGCTAAATTGTATCAGTTGAATTGTATTTTATCCATTATCTTCCATGCGAGTTTTGTTGTGGAGCATGACATCGTAATCTTTGGAGCTTTATACAAAATGCATTGTCTTGCGTTAAAAGCATTAATCTTAACTAGTCTACATTTGGGCTTGTTTTCATCATTGATTTCAGAGACATTTCATACAGTTGCAGAGTCGGAAGATTTGATTTTAGAATGCGGTGATGGGATCGGCGCACTAAATAAGTGGAAACATTTTAACAACGTCATCTTCCTTCACAATTATGCCATTGACAGTAGCTTCACCACAGGCTTGTCACTGTTTGAAAACTACACTATGCTTATTACAAACGTGTCACTAATTCACGAAGGATGCTACGAATGTATTCGAGATGATTATCAAATCTACAGGCATCACGTTGAAATAAAAGATTTGTATCAAGGTAGGTTGCATCATATAACAATTCAAAGTATGCAATATGATTTTATGAGGAATAATATTTATTCTTTCGGGAAAAATAAACCCCTTTATCAGGTAAAAATCTCTAACTGTAAGTGAGGAGACAGCCGTTAAAGTTAATTTTATATGCTATCTTTTTATGTTAATCTTTGATGGAAGCGTAAATAAGTAAGATAATATCCTTACAATTCAATTGATGTGATTTATTTTTTGTAGTGTCCAAATTTGTAGCGTTTTAATATTGTGGTCTTTACAACTAGACTCATTTAACACACATTTTCTATGAGAAAAGGCCAAGGAAATTTACGTAACGTCAAAATGGATATTCCGTAATGCGTAAGCGTTATGCTTAAATCGTGAACCATCACATCGTTAATAGGTTATTAATATTTAAGATATGTCCAACTCAGATGTTCTGCAGTACGCAATAGAAAGTTTGTACACAATGTTGTAAAGGTTTGGTTGGATAAAATGTTAATTTAATGAAGTTGATTTTTACAAGTTACACATTATTATCTACTTGCCTGCCTAGTACGTCTGAAAACATGTGAAAATTTTGTAATGTTGTAATTTTGTAAAAGATTTTCGACTTTTAACCGATTGTTGGGAATAGTTGAGAGTCTCCTCTGGTACAAGAATGTCTAATTTTTGTGAAAACATGACATTATAAACATATAACAACATGATACATTGGAGAAAAAAAAAGAAGTACTCTTTTACTCACATACCAGACTACAAATATTAAATTAGAAAAAAAAAAATGATCCAGATGTAGTTACGCATAATACAGCAGACATTTTATATTTAACCTCTTGTTTGAAATTTGAAAGGTATTTTCTACTTTTAACCGATTGCTGGGAATAGTTGAGAGTCGTCCGTGGTACAGGAAAGTCTAAATTTTGTGAAACAATGACATTCCAAACATTTTACAACATGAAACACTGGAGAAAAATGAACGTAAAATTGTACAGAAATTTCAAAATTCTGGCCGGCCTTAAACGATTATTGAAAAAGTACATAGTTTTGTGCTTCAATGTGCAGCATTGTGTTTGCAAAATACTTCTTCAACTACTTTCAACGTTTGATTGAGCTAGATTTTTGTGAGGAAGTAAAATTGCCCCTAAAGATTAAAATTGAAACATTACATCTTAGTTGGAACAACAAGTATACGAATGCCATGCCCTACACATATTGATTGATTTAAACTAGAGAATGGGTAAGGCTAGTTGTAAGACGCCAAAAAAGGAGGCTACTTGTGTTTTCAGTTTTAGCTCCATTTAAGATTCTAATCCCATTATCTGGAAACCTATTTACTGAAGTAACGACAATATTCGTCGGACCCCAAAAGTAACCATATGTTAAATATTTTGTACCTTGAAACAGATTTGGGGTAAAAAACTTATTGCAGTTTAAGCTGTAGTTACAAACATGATCATATTGTGAATCGTATAGTGTCATCTTTAGTAATTCTATGAAGGAACGAAATTCTCATTTCAGTTCAGTTTGTTTCTCCCTTTGCGAAGGGTAAAATTTAAAAGTGCATACAAACAAATTTAAGTACAAATACGGAGAAACTCAATGCACCTCACAACGTGCATTTATTAAGGACAATTTCTAGAAATTGTTTATCAAATTATCTTGAAGTTCTTCATTCGAGCAAAGACAATCCAATTCTCAGGCGTCTCTTTTCCAAGAGGGAAAGAAAATAAAAATACATCGTCCATATCGTGAATTTTCGAATATTTCGAAATAGCTTTATATATAAACCTGCAAGATAAAGCATTTATCTTACATGCAACAGACCAGAGTACAAATTAGCTTCTAATAAATATTCAAAAAATGTGTTACATCTACAAAACCTTTATTATGAAACAGTAGATTGAAATTGAGCTGAACTCCATACGAAACAAGGCCCTGGGGAACAACTTGAATACAGAACTTCGTGCAATCGTAGTCATGCGTATACAAATTAAAACCAGTGCATTTACATTACATTTAATCTAAGTTTTCAAACACTGTAATCGCCCTATCCATATAAACTGTGTTAAAGTGCAACAGTCATAAACTTGTAATGTCTCAATCTGTTGAAATATCTTAAAGAATAAGCAAGACGCAGGTTTTGTTTCTAACATCGAAGCGTTTAATTTTTTGCTGACCTTTACAATGTCTGGAAAGCTGTAAAAGGTAACACGGGAATATTTGTACGACCTCAGAAATAGAAGGTCAATGAAATACTTCTGTTCTTGATTTTCTGGTTGTAGTTTAATGGTTACGTAGAAAGTAACAGCCTTGACCTTTAGACAAGTTCTGTAAAATTTGTCCCTTTAAACCAGTAAGAGCAACCGGTCTAGATTCTTATACTGCTCTTTTTTAGAGGAAAATACCGTACTGTCTTTAATGATTCACAAAATAGAGTTGTAGCATGGGAAATTAAATATAATAAATTCCGGCTTTAAAATAGCCTTCTAAGGCTATAACGATGATTTTTCTCTCATATTACAGTAAGATTAGATGACATATGTCAATTTCACCTTTAAAAGTCATTACCTTCAAGAGCAGGCGCGGAACAAGGAGGAGGATTTTCTGGCTCTAGCCCCCATCTTCTATTCGGCAATACTTACTATTTGAGATAACCCCATGCTGCACCACGCACTGTCTAGTTTATGTTTATTTGTTTTGATTGGCAAATGCCATGAAATACCTTTATACAATGTTTTATTTCATATCCCCACAGACCCCCACCTAGGCTTTTTTAAATTTTACGCTCGTAGTTTCGAACCTTACCCCCACAGAGCTAGCTACCCCCCCTCCTTTGTAAAATTCTGGATCCCGCCTAGTGAAAGGTCCATGCTAGAAATAACTAAAGAAAAATATATATATTACCAGGTTCTGAAAATACAGTATTAGTATATGTAATCCACATAATCGTTTTATGTAAAACAGCTGATAGACTGGATAGGTTTGTTCAAAGTCTAAAAAAAAAAAACGCAATAACAAAATTTCTTTCAAGGGAAATGATTACTGTACTATCTATCACTTCACTTTCCTGCAAACTATATCACGGTAATATAACATCTTGGCCCCGTTTGAAAAAAATATGGCCGCCAGTAATCCTGATACATAAAATGTGATTTTCCTACTACGGAATCATACCCAAGGTCAATTGTATCTTTCAGTGAAACAGAAGCCCTGACTAAAATTGTACCTAACAAACATTATGAACTTTTGGCCTTCCAGGTGTTTAACGTGACATTTCGGAAGCGGCATTTCAAATTGTGAAATGACCCTAGACTTGTTCTTCGGTAAAGACGGTACTCAAAACATAGTAAATCTCCAGCGCTGCTTTTTATCTAAGTTTGTAACATTTCATTTAATAATTTAATTGTTCCTCAAGTAATTGCGTATTGAGTGCATAATAATTAAATTCAGACATAACACCACAACGATGCTGTCTGATTCTTATTTCGAAAACTTTTTTCTCGAGGCTTTTCACAGAATATTACCAGAGACACCACTTTAGTTAAACGATTGTGTTTTTTGTAGTTGCTGAGACCTTTGTCCCAGTTATCGACATTAATCACAGCTGTTTTATACTCAAACAAATATGGCTTGCTTCGTTTAAGGTCAATTAATATGAGTTTGATGCCGTTTTGGTTTTAGAAAAGTTGGAGAGAATTGCTCATCTTAAAACTTGTCAACATTTTTAAATGTCTTCGTTGTATTATTAGATCATTGTACTGTATTTAATTGTAAATGGAAATGGTCATATATGACTAGCTTAGCGATTCCTCTAACATGGATCCTTTGGGGTTAGACTATGGTTAAATTATTCATTTTGTGTCTTCTCAGTCTTTCTCAATAACGAAAAGCACACAAGATACAAGCGAAAAAAAAAATGAAAGAGAGAAAAAGCAAAGAACCATTGCTGGGAAACTTTATATTTTTGTCCAATTGATTAACTCAAGCGTAAGCCTAACCCCCTTCCAGGTCAAGACCCTTATGCAACTGAGGTTGTACGAGGACTTTTGCCCAAGGTAACTACCCCAATGATGTGCACTCTTTCCTGTTGGTGGATACACACCACAAAGGGTACATGACGTCAGAATAGACCTAATGCATTGACGTCACACTGACATAATTTTGGAGGAAAAACAATGAAACACACGTGTACGAACGGCGGAGATGAGCACGCGCGTGTAGTAGACTTACGCGCGTATACCATTGGTTGACAAATCAGCTGTCTGCATTTGTTGGTGTAACTTGCAATGGTACGTCATTTTCCTCCAAGCGAGGGAGTACTTTCTGCTCTGTGACATCATATGCATAAGGTCTATAAAGTAGTAAGACCTACAATGACCAAGAGAGCATTAACTCATCTTTTATATTACACATCGGGAAAGGGTGGTCTACTGAACATGAAAGCGTCTTTTCCTTTTATGTAAGTACCTTGCAGACAATAGAAAGCAAATGATGCATGAATAAAACAAACAATAGAGAATTATATTAAATTTATGAATGTCTGTCACAATCAAACCCAATCTACACTGCGGACGTTTACGTTATGCATAGGTTCGTTTCAAAATGCCTAATGCAACCATTAACGATTCCCCTAAGTTCATCTTCAGACGTAAAAATAGTCCGAAATAATCAATTTGGCGAAGCAGATTACAAAAGTACACTTCGTTAGGTTGAGTGAAAATACGTGGTTTCGTCATAAATTTCGCTTCAGACTTAGGCTTTTTTTTTTTGTTGTTGAATTCACTCATCTTCCGTCACGGAGCAAAATCGACGTATTTTAGCATTAAAACATATTTGTCAGCTGGAAAAAATGTTTAAATGGCCATTCAAATGTTCTAAACCAAGACCCCCTGAATTGATCTTGCATAAATCCTTGGACTTTAGACCTCCTGGTAGGGGGCCCTTTGGGCCCAGGAGCAGGGGGCCCCAGCCTCATCCTTACGCCACTGGTTATCACTACATTTTGCTTTAATAAAAATTTGGTTACTTAAATTCGAAAAATTGACAACGCTTTATAAAAAATACTTTTACAGGTGCCATTTCCTTTGTCTATTAAATATTGCTACCTGGTGACTTATCAAGCATCATGACAAAAACTCTCATGATAAGGTTTGAGATAATTGTAAGTAGGCCATGAACAAAATTTTGAAAGATAAACGATGATAAAGTTGAAAACAAAGGCGTGCACTGTCAATATCAGTTTCTGTATTATTGTGTTGTTTAATAAGTAATTAAAGTAAAGTAAGGCCATGAGGAAAACTCTCAAGTTTTTTTCAATATCGTTTTCTCATTTTTCATTTGGGTCATACCAATATCAGAATAATAAAGGCTGTATTTGCGGATTTATCGCACTTGAGGCTTCTGTTGAGAAGCCAGTTATTTAAAAATTATGATATAATATATATATATATATATATATATATATATATATATATGTATGGACTACCTCTTATGTACTGCCCTTAATGTAAGTTTTTGTAGAGAAGCATTCGGATGGTACGTAAATGGAGGCTACGTTAGGGAAAGAATGTTCTTATGAAATACTGATTTGGACCCCAAAATGTATATTTTCTTAACAAACCGTGGTTAAATAGGGGAGATTGCTTCTTAAAGTAGCCTTTTCCCCGTAAGGTTTTGCAAATGTGTTTTCTTCTTCATAAGCTTATTGCTTGAAGTTATTATTCACAGTCGCAGAAAACATTTCACTGTTTCTCAAGTGTGCTCAGTCAAGTGGTGACAATAAACTTGTGATGACAAGTAATTTATTGAGGGTTGTATCCATGGTTGGATATTTCATTATCAAATGTGAATGAAACGTCAATTCGAGGCTTCTTCCTTACATATATATATATATATAAAATAATTGGTACGTTAGATCAATCTTTGTTTGTAAGTACGAATAAGTAAACAACTCAGGTTAAAGTGTAATAATAATAATAATAATAATAATAATAATAATAATAATAATAATAATAATAATAATAATAATAATAATAATAATAATAATAATAATAATAATAATAATAATAATAATAATAATAATAATAATAATAATAATAATAATAATAATAATAATAATAATAATAATAATAATAATAATAATAATAATAATAATAATAATAATAATAATAATAATAATAATAATAATAATAATAATAATAATAATAATAATAATAATAATAATAATAATAATAATAATACTCATAATAATAATATTAATAATAATAATAATAATAATAATAATAATAATAATAATAATAATAATAATAATAATAATAATAATAATAATAATAATAATAATAATAATAATAAGCGTGGATACCTACTTAGGGCGACAGTTACATTGCCTTGTGTACAAAAATTTGAATTTTTCTAACCCTAACCCTAACCCTACCCCTAAAGCCGCGGTCACACTACAACGAATTCGGATCGGATTCCGATCCGATTTTTGTGAGTTTTTATTAAAATCTTCTCCATTTCGGGACGGAAAGAACCCAAAATTTGCCAACCTGTGTGATTATATGATTTTTATCGCAGGACTACGAAAATTAAATTTATGCGAATTATTTCGTGACGTCACATCGACAGACAGCTTTTATCGGACTACGCGTGTCCGATAAAAGCTGTTTGTCCATGTGACGTCACGAAAAAATCAGTTAAAATTTTATTTTTATATACCTCTGATGCAAATCATATATTTACACTGGTTGGCAAATTTTGGGCTCTTTCTGACCAGAAATGGAGAAGATTTTAAAAAAACTCACAAAAAATCGGATCGGAATCCGATCCGAATTCGTTGTAGTGTGACCGCGGCTTAACCCTACCCTAACCAAATTTTGTACAGATACATTCTAAAGGAGGACGAACAATTTAAGCCTATTTCCGACTCTAAAATTATTTTTTTATCTAGTACCTGAGAAATAAGGCGAAACATAAACTGTCGCCTTAATGTCAAGTGTCGCCTTAATGTTGTTGAATTAGCATGAACTGTCGCCTTAAGGTGTAATCCATGCGGATAATAATAATAATAATAATAATAATAATAATAATAATAATAATAATAATAATAATAATAATAATAATAATAATAATAATAATAATAATAATAATAATAATAATAATAATGATAATAATAATAATAATAATAATAATAATAATAATAATAATAATAATAATAATAATAATAATAATAATAATAATAATAATAATAATAATAATAATAATAATAATAATAATAATAATAATAATAATAATAATAATAATAATAATAATAATAATAATAATAATAATAATAATAATAATAATAATAATAATAATAATAATAATAATAATAATAATAATAATAATAATAATAATAATAATAATAATAATAATAATAATAATAATAATAATAATAATAATAATAATAATAATAATAATAATAATAATAATAACCGGTAGTGGTGGGGGCACTCGGAGCGGTCAGCAGACAACTAGACGACCACCTCCGAAGAATTCCAGGAGGTCATGATATGAGGAAACTCATAAAGCAAGGGATTCTCGGCAGCGCCCACATACTAAGACGAGTGCTCGACCTCCCAGGGTCCGGGTAGGACCCCGAGGTCTGAGGGACAAAAGAATGAATACCAACCAAGAAAGGTTGTGAGAAAAAGAGAGATAATAATAATATAATAATAATAATAATAATAATAATAATAATAATAATAATAATAATAATAATAATAATAATAATAATAATAATAATAATAATAATAATAATAATAATAATAATAATAATAATAATAATAATAATAATAATAATAATAATAATAATAATAATAATAATAATAATAATAATAATAATAATAATAATAATAATAATAATAATAATAATAATAATAATAATAATAATAATAATAATAATAATAATAATAATAATAATAATAATAATAATAATAATAATAATAATAATAATAATAAAAATAATAATAATAATAATAATAATAATAATAATAATAATAATAATAATAATAATAATAATAATAATAATAATAATAATAATAATAATAATAATAATAATAATAATAATAATAATAATAATAATAATAATAATAATAATAATAATAATAATAATAATAATAATAATAATAATAATAATAATAATAATAATAATAATAATAAAAATGGATACCTACTTAGGGCGACAGTTACATTGCCTTGTGTACAAAAATTTGAATTTTTCTAACCCTAACCCTAACCCTACCCCTAAAGCCGCGGTCACACTACAACGAATTCGGATCGGATTCCGATCCGATTTTTGTGAGTTTTTATTAAAATCTTCTCCATTTCGGGACGGAAAGAACCCAAAATTTGCCAACGTGTGTGATTATATGATTTTTATCGCAGGACTACGAAAATTAAATTTATGCGAATTATTTCGTGACGTCACATCGACAGACAGCTTTTATCGGACTACGCGTGTCCGATAAAAGCTGTTTGTCCATGTGACGTCACGAAAAAATCAGTTAAATTTTATTTTTATATACCTCTGATGCAAATCATATATTTACACTGGTTGGCAAATTTTGGGCTCTTTCTGACCAGAAATGGAGAAGATTTTAAAAAAACTCACAAAAAATCGGATCGGAATCCGATCCGAATTCGTTGTAGTGTGACCGCGGCTTAACCCTACCCTAACCAAATTTTGTACAGATACATTCTAAAGGAGGACGAACAATTTAAGCCTATTTCCGACTCTAAAATTATTTTTTTTATCTAGTACCTGAGAAATAAGGCGAAACATAAACTGTCGCCTTAATGTCAAGTGTCGCCTTAATGTTGTTGAATTAGCATGAACTGTCGCCTTAAGGTGTAATCCATGCGGATAATAATAATAATAATAATAATAATAATAATAATAATAATAATAATAATAATAATAATAATAATAATAATAATAATAATAATAATAATAATAATAATAATAATAATAATAATAATAATAATAATAATAATAATAATAATAATAATAATAATAATATAATAATAATAATAATAATAATAATAATAATAATAATAATAATAATATAATAAATAATAATAATAATAATAATAATAATAATAAATAATAATAATAATAATAATAATAATAATATAAATAATAATAATAATAATAATAATAATAATAATAATATAATAATAATAATAATAATAATAATAATAATAATAATAATAATAATAATAATAATAATAATGATAATGATAATGATAATGATAATGATAATGATAATGATAATGATAATGATAATGATAATGATAATGATAATGATAATGATAATGATAATGATAATGATAATGATAATAATAATAATAATAATAATAATAATAATAATAATAATAATAATAATAATAATAATAATAATAATAATAATAATAATAATAATAATAATAACCGGTAGTGGTGGGGGCACTCGGAGCGGTCAGCAGACAACTAGACGACCACCTCCGAAGAATTCCAGGAGGTCATGATATGAGGAAACTCATAAAGCAAGGGATTCTCGGCAGCGCCCACATACTAAGACGAGTGCTCGACCTCCCAGGGTCCGGGTAGGACCCCGAGGTCTGAGGGACAAAAGAATGAATACCAACCAAGAAAGGTTGTGAGAAAAAGAGAGATAATAATAATAATAATAATAATAATAATAATAATAATAATAATAATAATAATAATAATAATAATAATAATAATAATAATAATAATAATAATAATAATAATAATAATAATAATAATAATAATAATAATAATAATAATAATAATAATAATAATAATAATAATAATAATAATAATAATAATTATATTTATAATAATAATAATATAATAATAATAATAATAATAATAATAATAATAATAATAATAATAATAATAATAATAATAATAATAATAATAATAATAATAATAATAATAATAATAATAATAATAATAATAATAATAATAATAATAATAATAATAATAATAATAATAATAATAATAATAATAATAATAATAATAATAATAATAATAATAATTTTTTTTTTTTTTTTTTTTATTCCAACCACAATTTATTTATATGTTTTGCTATGATGCATTAACAAACGCTGAGTTTTTTTTCTTACATATAACACTCGTTTTCAAACAAATATAAAAGGAAAGATCATAAAAACGATCATAAAAATAAACACATAATCAATGTGTTCTTGCTACTGAATATCTTTAAATTTTCTAACTAACTCATTGTAAGTAAAATACCGCTTTTTGCTATCTCGTATTGAAATATGTTTTTCAACTGTCAAAGCAAATTTAAACTTATACTCAAAATCGAAGATATTTGGTAACTTATTTTCTTGCTTGCATTGGAAAACATAAAATTTCAAATGATAAATCAAAAAATTATAAGGATGCTTGACTAGTTGCTTAAAACCAAAAAAGATATCATCTTTTGCAAAAACAAAGCATTTTCCAATAAACCTCATTTCAACATCTAGCAAGAAAGAGGAAACCAAAGAACAATCCCAAAATAAGTGTTCAAGAGTCTCATCATAAATTTTACAAAATGAACATAACGGGCTTTCAATCATTTTCATAAGATGTAATCTCCTATTGGTACCTAAAATTCTGTGTAAAAAACGAAACTGGAAATACTGTAGCTTAGCATCTCTTACTGAAAACCAGACATTTGAAAAAATTTTTGACCAAGTATCATTGTCAAAATTAAAAAATAAGTTCCATTTTTCCAGTGCTGTAGGTGGAATAATGATATCCTTAATTATAATACTATATGCCCATCGTGAGGTACGCTGTTCTTTAAGCAATTTCTCCAATAAAAACTCACAATGATTTCCTGAGTGGTCTGTCACTTGTAACTCTTGTTTCCACGAATTTGGGATAGCAGAAATTAATCCATTATAAAGTGTAAAAGGAAAATTGTCCAAATTGTAAGCTGTCACAAACCCTCTGTAGGTCAGAGGCCTTTTATTACCATCAAAAAAATTGTGTATGTAATCAATGCCTTTCAGATGTAAAAAATCATAGAACACAGTCTTATTATTAACTTTGACATTTGAATTGTTCCAAATAATCTCATTTTCAAACTCACTTATTGGATTTTTGAAACTCAAAGTAGACCAAGCTTTACACACATCAGTTATAAATGAGTTACTGATTTTTGGACTATCTTCTTTATTCAAATTACATCTAAAATAAAAGTCTTTTCCAACACCACTCAAATAATAATCAAAAAATATCTTCCACGCCCCCTTATTCTCATTTAAATACCTTTTTATCCATGAAATTTTTAAACTATGTATAAAGCTTTCTAAATGAATTACCTTTAGCCCCCCTAAATTAATAGGACTAATTATAGTATGACGTTTGACCTTTTCAGGTTTATCCTTCCAAATAAATCCAAAGAGACTTTTGTTTAAGTCCATGACAAAACTTTTCGGAGGATTTGGAAGAGTTTGAAAGAGAAAAACGAGTTGCGAAATTGCAAAGGTCTTAAAAATAATGTTTCTTCCAATTGGAGTTATATCGCGATAATTCCAAAGGCTTAACACCCGTTTAAGCCTAGACAATTTAGGGGGGAAATTTAAACGAAAAAGGTCCTCCCTGTTACAAGTGAACGTGATACCCAATAATGTTACCGGCCATTTGACCAAATGATCGGAAGGTCCTTAACAAAATAAGGTTTGGAATGTGTAAATGGACCAAGTGGAAAAAGAATAGTTTTATCAAAATTTACTTTTAGACCAGAAGCGTTCCCAAAATCATCTAACATACGGAAAACTTCCTGAACAGAATCTGGGCTACTATCTAAATAAATAGTCGTATCATCAGCATACTGTAAAATTTTGATTTCTTGATTGACGATACGGGGACCTCTAATTACATGACTAAGAATAACTTTTTGGGCTAAAATTTCAACTGCAATAATAAACAAATACGGGCTAAGAGGACACCCTTGTCTCACACCTCTTTCTAAGTTAATATATCTGGAGGAGAATCCATTATTTATAACGCACGCTGAACTATTTTTCTGAAAAGTATGGATCCAGTTTGTAAATGAATCGCCGAACTTAAATTCCTTTAAGCAGTGATGTAAAAATTTCCATTCAAGAGTATCGAAGGCTTTTTCAAAGTCAACGAACATAATGAACCCGGAAATACTTTTCTCTCTGCAATAATCTATCAGATCTAAAGTAAATCGAATATTCTCTCCAATAAAACGATTTTTCAAAAAGCCTGTTTGACTATAACCAATAATATGCGGCAAAACCTTCTTCAGACGGTTGGCAATGGCTTTAGCAGCGATTTTATAATCAGTGTTAAGGAGCGTAATCGTCTTAAATTTTTAACAATTGAAGAATCTTTGTTAGGCTTTGGAATCACATTTATAATGCCCCTGCATTGCTCAGGTGATAATCTCCCCTTTGAAAAACTATAATTAAATGACTTCACTACAAAAGGACCTATTGTGTCCCAAAAGAATTTGTAAAACTCTGAAGTAAGGCCATCTGAACCAGGTGACTTATTAGCGGTCATACTTTCCAGCGCAACACGACATTCATCAACAGTTAATATACCATTACACGAATCAGCTTCATCATCTGTCAATGTACGATTGAAAGTAACATCACCAAAGAAGTTCGAAGGATTTAGATCTGTTAAGGTTGAACTATACAAATTACTATAAAACTGAAAAAACTCATTCAAAATTCCTTCATTCGAGGTTATGACAGTACCATTCGTTTTTGTAATATAATCAACAGTATTCTGAGTTTTATGCCTTTTTTCCAAATTAAGAAAATACTTGCTATTTTTCTCCCCATCCTCAACCCACCTGGCTCGTGATCTAATCTGAATTCCCTTCAATTTAAAATTATATAACTGCAACATTTCATTTTGGGCTTCCTTCAGAAGACTATTTGTATTGAGATCCCATTTGACAAAAAGCTGCCTTTCCAACGAATTGATAAACTTAGTAAGATTTCTTTCCCGTCGTCTTCTATTTTGAGCCAATTTTTTACTAAATTTAATTGTAATTTTACGAATATCATACTTGATATAATCCCACGCAAGAGCTGGGTTTTCCAGGTTCTCATTAACATTTAGTATACTGTCATTTAAAAAAGACTGGATCATATTTACATATTCCTTGTTTTCCAACAAGGAATTATTAAACTTCCAAAATCCTGGTCCTCTTTTACCAGTAGCAGTACTGGTTGTAATAAACACAAAAGAATGATCTGATCTAAATCCTGACATTAAATCATCATGAATTACGTTCATGATAAGAGCGTTGGATATGAGAAAAAAATCGAGGCGACAATAGACATCGTCATTGATACTTGACTTCCACGTAAATTGCTTTGAAAGGGGATGTCTACTACGCCAAATATCTACTAAGTTATAATGAGTCATTAGATTCAGACATTCCTCTCGAGCCTTGAAATTTGTGTGACGCACACCATTCTTTTTATCTAAATCAAAATTAAAAACAAAATTAAAGTCTCCACCAAAATAATGTTATCACATTCAAAGTCTCCCATCTTATGTAAAATTCTGTTATAGAACACTGGGTCATCGATATTTGGACCGTAAATGTTAACAAGTGTAAAAATTTTATCCTTAATCCTGACATCAGAAATAATGTAACGACCAACATTGTCGATATCGATTTTACCAACCTCGAAAGAAAGTGACGGCTTAAAAAGAACCATTACTCCCCTACTGTCATTAGAACCATGTGAAAACAACACTTTCCCACCCCATTCATTGGACCAATAAACTTCCTGATCAGGAGTGCTATGTGACTCTTGAATGAAAGTGACATCAGGTTTTTGATTGTGAATAAAAGTAAACAGTTGTCTCCTTTTCGACATTTGCCTCAACCCCTCGCATTATATGTACAAAACATTAAAGTACCCATCTGACTAGGGTTTTAAACACCGTAACCTTAGAAGATAACATCAGATGTATGTGTAAGAGTTTTACGGGTAAGGCAATTATTTCATAATGTAAAAAGAAATGGCATTTAAGGTCAAAAGAATCACATACCTTATATCCTATCGAGTTTAGATTCCAAATTGTAAATTTAACACTTACATGGTCCTTTACACCAAACTCAGCTATTAGAATGCATCCATTGAGCACTAGTTCCTTTGCAATGTAAAAAAGATTATGGTTGGGATCTGAAAACATTGAGTCTTGAAACACAAAAACATATAACACAGTAACACAAAAAGGACAAGGAACATGCTGTAGTCGAGCTCCAGTTTTTTGGTAGCACAACTTCACCAAAGACAGCAACACATCGCTACAGAAAAGCGATCCGGTTACCTGGACAAAACAGAGACGATCAGTTTTCAAAGGGCTTCAAACTAATCTTTGTACAGCAATTTACTGAAATTGAAACGGTTTTCCATCTTGTCCTCGCCATTTTCCTGCAAAGAATCTGAGTTTGGTACCATTCGCATAGAGCTCTGCAACCTGCTGTTTCCATTTTCTTTTTTCCGAAAGATCAACAAAGGTTAAGTCATCAGTAATAAAATATCCTTCATCTTTCAATTTTTCGCGTTGGTTTCTGAGTGCTGTAATCTTGTCTTGAAAGAAGGACAAACGAACCAGGAGATGGCGATTACGATCTTCACGCCTTGCACCATCCCTATGTGCTCTCTCAATGTTTGCGTCTGGAATACCAACTTTCTCTAGGACCTTTTTAGCGATGTCGATACAATTTTCTTCAGGAGTCGTTGGATATCCCACAATCCGAATATTACTCCTCCGTGAAAATCTCTCTTGTTTGTTGAGTGCTTCAGCAGTTTGGTTTTTTTCCGATTCGAGTTCTCGAATTCGTTGCTCCAACAATTTATACTTGCGCTCATTCTCCTTTTCTTTTTTTTCAAGGGCAGCAACTCTTGCATTTGTGAAGCCTAAAGCCTTATCAAAGTTCATCTCTATTTGTTTCAACTCTTTTGTAATGCGACGTAGAGAGACTTCAATGTGACTACTTAGATCTTGCATTGTATCTTGCACGCCAGAAATACTTTCATTGTCCGATGTTTCATTCATCGAGTCTGATAATAACTCTTGCGAATCTAAGTCAGCATGTACAGCGGCTTGGCTAAGCTGAAATGCCCTCGTGGTAGGTCTGTATTGGCTTAACGTGCTTTGAGAAAGGCTAGGCTTCTTTTTATGAGATCCTTTTGGTCTTCCACGTTTTTTCTTTGATTTAGATTCCATAACTCCGTTCTGTTGTTCTATTAATTACCGGCGAGGATAACTCGAAGAAAAGGCTGTACTTTACGGGTTGTTCAAAACCCCATGAAAAGATGAAAAAGAATAATTATCAACAGCCCTGTGGGAAGCTGATCCTACTACGCCGCCATCTTGTTGCCAGATAATAATAATAATAATAATAATAATAATAATAATAATAATAATAATAATAATAATAATAATAATAATAATAATAATAATAATAATAATAATAATAATAATAATAATAATAATAATAATAATAATAATAATAATAATAATAATAATAATAATAATAATAATAATAATAATAATAATAATAATAATAATAATAATAATAATAATAATAATAATAATAATAATAATAATAATAATAATAATAATAATAACAATAATAATAACGACGACGACGACGACGACGACGACGACGACGACGACGACGACGACGACGACGACGACGACGATGACGATGACAATGACGATGATGATAATAATAATAATGTTATTTCCGAAACAAAACAATTCTATTTCCGAAACAAAACAAGAAACTAAGTACAAAAGCTCTTTTCTAGAATCTAATAAACTTTCGTCTCAGCGAAATCAATCCCTTAAATTTGCTACTTTTGGTCTGTTTTAATGCGTACCTATGGAATTATATGATGTTTTGAACTTTGCATGTTAAAGCAGAAGGAGTAACAAAATCATGTGCCCTTTTTGTCTTTGAAAAAGCCTTAGATACTTCAGAAATTGGAGTCATATGTTTAACAAACTTTCTACAGGTGTTAAATATTTTCTTGTATTTGTTGTACCTGTTTTTGACGACAAAATCAATCTCATCATTCAAAGGAAACAGAACATGATTCAAATAGATAAATCACTTTAGATGTAGATGTGCACACTCTGATGGCGGCATGATGTAGCTTAGAACACATTGTCGTACCACCCTTACAAAAAAGTGTGGTATGCCACATGTGAACACACGTAATCACGTGTGGCAGAACATTTGAAAATACATAAGGAAAAAAGTGTGGTTATGCGTGGTGACACATGTGGTATTGGAACCAACATTACACACAGGACCACGCTTTTCCCTGCATGATTGTCACACCTTGAAATCTTAGGTCAAATTGGGGAAAGCTGTGTCAAGTTGACACATGTGGCAAACCAGGGCAAAGTGTGGCAAACAAGGCCAGTGAACGAAATCGAACTATTGAATTTACTTTACTCAGCACCACACTTCTCCACACATCTCCACACTTTGCCTACTTTACCCCAGTTTGCCTCCTGTTACATGTGTCAAAGCGTGATTTTCGGTTTTCCACACATTGCCTCATGTCCAAACTGTGAAAATGCAGGTCAGTGCATGGTACTTTGGAAAAGTGTGTCAACTGTTTACTAATGACACACATTGTCACGCAAAAATTCACTGAAATTTCGCGCCTCTCCACACCCCACCATAGTTTTGCACAGTTCGACACAGTATTTCAAGTGTGGTATTGGAACTGTGCCACACAATTTTTTTGTAAGGGCACCTTCTGCACTCCTTAGGTTCAAGAAGTAGTCGTGGACTTAAAAGGGACAGACTAGGCAATGGCCTTGTTTCCTTTTCGAAAAGGTATAATTAACATAGCCCAATGCTTGAGGCTAACACATCAGGTTTCCTATATGCACATCATGTGAAAATAGGCTTTAAAGTATACCTATCATTTAACACATATATAGAGAACGTGCAGATGACGTATTTTGACGTATTTTGTACCACGTGATTAGTTTCGCTGGGCGGCAAAACCTCCCCTTATTACATTGACTTACCATGCAAAGCTGGTATATAATATTTTGGGCCAAAATTGTTATTTATTGCTTATCATCTGTTGCACATGTCTCCAAGAACAGAAAAAGAAAGTTTCGCTCAAAGAAATTCAAGATTTGGAAAGACAATGAAAGAAATGAGCAAACAGCAGTGTACGTAGCAGTTCTTTTTGCCGTCCAAAATGAACGACAAATAAACGACAAATCCGTACAAAACCACGTGCTATGACGTCTAGACGACCTCTATAAATGAATCCAAATGGTTCAACTCCAATCTTCACAGGACATTCCGGAAGTGAGATAAAACTGTTGAAGCTTAATAATTCAATTTAAAATGATATATTTGGCAATGTGTTTTAATGTTATTCTTGTACTGTTCTTTTACTTTCTCTTCAAAAACTGCTGTAGCTTGACGTAACTATGCAAGCCCTCTTCAATCATCATGAAGAGGAAGCAATAAAATTTAAATTACAAAAGGAAGTAATATCAGCTAATGTCAGTTGTACAAGAAGGATATCACAAATTATTGTGCAGTCAACTATTTCAAATTAAGTGAATAGGTTTAAACATTTTATATATCTGCAACTAAGCTATGGAAATGGGAACCGTGTAAATGGGATCCACTTTTCAACCTGAAAAATGTACATTCTTTATATTTGTAAAATTCTAGACATATGGTAAACTTAAATCAATGTTCGAGCGCGATTTCACTTTATTTAAAGCATGCAATGAAGTTGGTAATAACTGACTTAAAAGTGGAGATAAGTCGATTGCAGTAATTAATACAAGGAATTCAGGGTCCTCATTCCTACAGGCTAAGGACCTTGCAACCTAATACCCACCTTGTCAAAAGGTTAAGTGGATTTCTACGCTGAAATGTTTCACGAAGGAGAACATTTTAAAGTCGGTAAGGAGAAGCCATATGCAATGTAATGACATTTAGTTTATTTAGTTTTGTTGCCCTAAAGCATATAGTATTATTCTCAAACATTTGAAAACTCATCCAAAAGTCTTGACACAATAGTTAAGTCATAGACTAAGCAATCTGGGCAGGGGATAGGGATTACTTTTAACTGTCAGTGAAAAAATGAAAAATGTTGGCAACATATCTTATATACAAGATCTTTTACTCACCCTTATATCTCGAAATTTTAGTTCATAAGTATCTTACCGTAAGATTTATTCTAGGCCAAGTCTTAATTCCCCAAGCAAAGAAAGAGAATGTGAGCTAAGCATATTACTAACGACGATCATTTTGTAGTGCATCCTGCATATAGTTCAAAGCATGACAATATTAAATAAAAATTCACACGCGCTGCTTTAACTTCTGCATAGGTTCATAGGTTTTTGTTAAATGTTTGTCAGATATGGATGCATATATTTAAGAGCTTCACAATAAGTTACCGAAAAGCTTTTGTGAAAACCGCCTACTTGAGCTTACATCTTTCAAAGCCAATATATGCAAAGAACACTCAAAATAACCTTGCCAACTTGATTTCTTACTCTTCCTGCGACTAAAATGCTCATCACAGTCACCATTTGTAGAGAGAAGTTTGGTGAAAGTAAGTGTACGTCCAATTAATAATTGCATTCTAAGACACTTTTAAGGAAAGCATATAACTTGGAGGAAATGTTTGCTTTATCGTCTGAACATGGGTTAAATTGCTTTTGAGAGAATACGGCATGCATGCTGTGAACACTGGTTGTTAAATATTTGCTACTGGGTTTGAGATGTTGACCTTTATCATTACATATATGTCAAAGACAAATTCAAGAGTTCCTTTCTATTAACTTTCATTTTCTGTTTATCAGTTTATCTGTTTATTGACATCGAAGTTATTAAATTACAGTTCACTGAATAGTGATCCTTCTGAAAAGTATTTGAGTTTAAAAAGAAACCAAAGACAAGTATAGGTCAAAGTGACGTACTTTTGCCTTACAAACAGAGTTAAAACATGGCCCAATATTTACTTTTGTTTTACATTACAGTAGGGGTGTGCTGTGACGTACCGTAGTTCAAGTCTCCAATCTATCAACGTAGTCTGAAATATTAAAACAAGCGTTATACTTTTTTGAAATTGTAACCAGTTGTGAAGAAAGTATTTAACAAGACATTCAGAACTATCCTCAGTCTGTTTGTTATGGAATAAATGCATTGATTTGCAATTTTGAGTTATGACCTTGGACACTCTGGGTTTGTCTTTAGACGGGCCAGGTCTGTAGTCATTGAAATCAAAAAGTATATTACCCTTACACTAAAACGAGCTGCAAAGTAGAGATAACAGGATACACAAGGTTAACAATTCTTCCAATATTTAAAGATTGAAGTATTATACAAAGGACGGTGTTGTAAGGGAAGAAAAACATAGAATCACTTACAGACGCATGAGAAAGTCTCGTAGACTGTACAGAAGTATGGTATAATAAACATATTAATTCCCGCCACAATAGTAAATAACTAGTCACCGCTCCTATCATCTGTTACACGACTATCAATACATTCTTTTACCTTTACCTTACATTTAGATATTCATTTTGAAATAATTATATCGGTATTTTAAAATCTTGTGTCAAATTCTGACAAAATGTCTATGACACAACAGTTTATATGTTTTAAAGCCACTTTGAAAAAGCGGCAGTATAGATTTACTATTGTCGTCATTTGCATGACTCCTACACACAAGCGCATTTCACTAGAAGCTGTAACTGTCCTTAAAGTTATTATTTCTGGGCGAGAGATTCCTTCGGCAAATCAACTTTCATTGTGAGTTAAACTTAAAGAGTCGTATGAATACAGTGGTAAAGACTACAGCAGAAGTTATTTTGTTCAGAGTGGCCATGTTTACAAATGGTAAGAAGCATTCGGCGTTACGTAAGGTGGTAAATTAACAGTTGCAAACCTTGTAGTTTAATTTCTGTAATGAGACAGTGTGTACTTTTTACTGACTGTTGTAACACAGAATTCGATTTTATGACATAAATGAGTGTATAACGTATTGACATGCGTTGATAAGACTTACGTATTAATGATTAGTATGCCGTTAAAACATGCCTAGTAATTTCACCTATTGTTCTGAGGAATAACAGCACTTGATATTTAGGTCATCAGTTTCAACAGCAAACAAAAAAAGCAAAACAGTACAAAGTACCAGTACCAGTATGTCCCCTCAGGATTTAATTCAGTACAAAGATAATATTTAAGCGGGAAAAGTCAGTTAAAATCAACAGGGCAACTAGGGCTCTTAAAGGAGGTGCACAAAACTTGAAATCTCGTGGTTGACCAATTTTGAAAGCAGTGCCACGTGACACCTTCAAAGACGAGCGTCACCATGTATATTAACACGATATTATTTTACAGCTTGTATAAAGAGCTAAGGGCTTTTCTTCTGATCACATAACCCCATCTCAGTGCCTCCTATGAATATGTCACTCTACAAGAGTCCATACTTGTAGTGCGAGTACAAACTGCAGAGTACGATTACGAGTACCGATGCAGACCCTTTAGTACGAGAACGAGATCAAGTACCAAGCCATGAGTACGAGAACAAGAAAGAGTACATTGTTTTCAAACTTTCTGAGTACGAGTATGATTACAAAGCCATAAGTACAAGTACGAGTCCTAAGCCATAAGTAAGAGTACAGACAAATGTACTCGGGGACAAGAACGAGTACATTTTTGAGTGAATGTCTAGAATTTGAGGCTTGAACTAAATAACTACAGTAACATATAGTTCATTCATACTTAGTTAAGATCCTCAACTTCTATTGGTTCATTACGGTCAGGTGACCGTGCATTATCCTAGGATAACCCACGGTAAATTAAGAATGAAATCACTGGCGGATGAATACAATCCCGTACTATTTACACTGTACTAAGATCACCTAGCTTCAGATATGGCTGGATTGAAACACATAGGCCTAGCTGAGCATGATATGATATATCATGATATATCATGAAAGACAATAAAGGGTTAATCAACGCTGGACCGTGCATTAAATAGAGGATAATGCACGATCGGGGGTTAATGCTATCACTAGATGCACTCGGGCTGCGCCCTCGTGCATCGCTTGCAGTAACCCCCGATCGTGCATTATCCTCTACTTAATGCACGGTCCAGCGTTGATTAACCCTTTTTTGTCTTTCAAGTAAATGTTTGTTTGTAAACGTATCAAAAATAAATGCTGCATTCAGTTTCTGTATACCACTAACAATTATATTTTCTAAAAAGGTGATACTGGAATGAAATAATACTAGTGCTGTAAATATGATTATCTCTTATACTATAAAAAACTTTGCCTTCTTTACTTTGTCAGATTTTATGCAGGAATGTTACATTGAGTTTTGAAGGCAAATCACTAACTCTCAAGGATGTCAATTTTCTTCCAAAGAGATCAAAACTTGCAAAAGAGTTTATTGGAAAAACTTGCGATGTCACTTGAAAACCAAGGTACACTGACTAGTGGTACTTAGGAAACAAAGAAAAATCCAATCGATGTTTCAATGTTATTGTGTTCTAAACGGAAACCCATTGTCAAAGTGATATAATTTCAAGTGATTTCTCTGGGAAGAAATTGGTTTTTGGTAAATTTTAGTCTGAGGCAAAGCAGGTTCTTAAAATATGTGAAAAGGCAAACCTTAGCTTTTACCAATAAAAAGAGGTTAAGTAAGATTGATTCCAGCCTTTTTTAGGGAAACTGATTATACAGGTCTTCGTTTTGAATTTTGGCTTGTTTCTTCGTAGGTTTTATTGTCAATTATAAAAGATTTTAGCATTGTTTCACTAGGGTATTCCGACATTGTTCACGTTAGTTTACATACATGTCGGTTAGTCTCAAAACTTCATTATTGGAAGTGCACATATTCCAACAACTAAAAGAAATATCAGATGATTCATTAAGGTTTGAGAGGTAGACTCTTACAAAGTTACTGATTTCAAGGTGATTGCAATCACTTTAGTTCTAGTCTCTAACAAAGCAAAATGGTTTCCTTTTGAGGTAGAGGACCAAAGCATAAGGGGATGACACTCATAAGATTACTAAATACCCCTAATGGATTAACTGTAGTAGTATTTTTTAATTTGTACAAAGACAGGTACCGTACCTGTTACTACATTGTTGCTGATCCTTAGCAGCTCAATTAATTTTTATGTTTGGTGGTAGAGTCTGTGTTGATCCTGCAGCACAAAGCCATGAGTCCAGTACCACCACAGAAAAATGTATTCAAGTAGGTTAGCTTGAACACGTACTCAAGTGCTACAAGTCTGCAAGAGGATGCCCGAGGAATCGAAGTATAGTACACTTGAACCACAAAATATTTAGAGCATTTGTGATAAGAATGTAGAATCAAAGTCGCGTTGATGCTATTTTAATAAGCCCGACAACGGGAAGACATCAAACTTGGATCAACGATTACTACCATAACGGTAGTAGATCACTAAGCTAAGTTTCACTTCAGTAAATTTTTAAATATCATTTGTAAAAAGTATGTAAAATGTGAATCCATTTCTGTTAGAATATATTAGTGTGTTACCATATAACTTTATTAAATCTGTCCAATTCATAGCCTTTCCTGCACAAGAGGCTCAACTTATCCAGATAACCTCTTTAATTCGTTACTTGTCTTGTAACTGAAACTAAAGATAAAAGTCATCTTTAGGGAAAGTAATATTAGAATTTAACCGACAAGTACCCACATTTGAAAACATTTTCAAAGAAGGCATATAAATCTGATTCAAGGTGTGTATTCTCTTAAAGGGATTTGCCAGTGGCAAAAATCAATACCTTCAAAAAATGCAGAAAATTTTTCTCATCTAGTAGGTGAAAACCGCATCTCAATAGCTTATAGCGTTTGGAAGATATACATTTTCAAAGAAATGCAATTTTTTCTCAAGACGAAGTGCATCATGGGAAACTGTGATGTCATCGCGGCACATTAATCTGACAAAGCCTTGAATTTCTTTATGATATTGACACCGCTGTAGGGAATATTTATCAGCTTTGTTTATTGTGCCCTACATATTTTGTAGATTTATGCTAAATCTACATGGAAAGATATTCAAACGTTCCAGCAGTATCAAATTTCAAGGACAACATTACATTCAATTATAAAGAAAAACAAAAGAAATCTGAGGCAATGTGCCCACTTTACATAACATTCTGTGACCTTGATGAGAAGTGGAGGTATTTTTGGACAAAAATAAGCAGTCTTTAACGTTAGATATCTCGAGTTAGGAAAAGAGTATTGCTACGGGCAATGAAGGGCATGAACTGGAATATTTTTGTCTTTCACATAGGATCCTAATGAAAAGTCACTGGAAAATGCCTTTAACTGGAATGCTTTGGATTGAGTTGGAAAAAGAAACACTTGTTCCAGCTTTTTTAATATTAACTACCAGCTTTTGAGTAATTAGTTTTATCGGTACATATTTGTCCTTGATGAATTAGATCAAAAGTACCTCTCTTTGTAAAGCATTCTTATGTTATAGTTTCGGCTTTTATCTGATAGGGCAAAGTTCTCAACTTGAGTTTACAGAATGTTAATCTCTTAAAAATTAATTTAGTGGAACAATGAAACCGAAAGCACTACCGTTAATCACAGTCGGATCCCCATTTGCTTACAGATGTGATAAATACGAAAAAGCCAAATGGGCTTGTGATTCATTGCCTCTGGATACACTTTGAACATTGTATTGCGGTGTAAAGTTGCTCAGTTTTATTATGCAGTTACAAAAGTACTGTGTATATGAGGCAAATGAAAGATCCATTCAACAACAGATCGATATCATGATAACACGTATCAGATTCAACACGGTTCAAAGTTTTAAAATACGATATGTTAAAAGTTTATTCAACTTTTCATCTCTGGTGACTCAAATGACCTTTGACCTTCAACATAAACAAACATTTTTTTCGTTGACCCCAAATGACTTTTGACCATAAAACTCAACCAATAATTCAATACGGGTGGTTCCCATGCTGATCCATCAATGCGACCCTCCTTGATGTACAGTGCATTCAAAGTTTGACTTTTCGACCACTAGGGACATCAAATGAACGTAAACCACAACAAAATTTAGGAACGAGTAACTCCTCATGGGCCTTACAACTACCAAATATGAGATTCTCATGGTTACCCTTTCTGAGGATATCGTGTTCTATGAGAACTTGTCAAGATATTTTCTGTTTGACATCTGTTTACAACAAATGACCTTCGACCTTTACAGAAATAGAAGGAATGTTATATGAGACATGCACATACCAAGTATGTTATCCATCAGGTTACCCTGCTTGAGACATCTTATTTAAAAAGTTTTCACCTTTAGATCACTGATGATCCCAAATGACATTTGACCTCCATTAAGAACAGGTTTCAGTGTTTGACTCTGGTGACATCATATGAATTTTGACCATCAACAAAAGCAGTAAGGATCATCTCCCTTTTAACATGGTGCACCCACATACCAAGTATTACACTACTCTGAGTTGTCTTTCTTTTGATATCGTGTTAATGAGCTAAGTGTCAGAAACACACAAACACGCATACTCACATACACTAACCTCCCTGCATAAATAGTCTTTTGACCTCGTGGCAAGGAAACAAAAAACTTTAAAACTTAAATTTAGTTTTGATACTGCAGGTAGAAGGGTAGGGTAATGTATGAAATGAGTTTTTGAGTATTCAATCTGACAGAGAAGGAGAGTTATTATCGTCTGGAGATTATAGTCAAATGAAAGTAAAACACAAAGCACATTTACCAAGTATTCTTCTACCTCAGTCTGTGCCGCTGTTGCTTTGCTTCGCAATTTTTGTTTTATACTGAAAAGAATTGTTAATAGACGCACCAGGTTGTGGTCATTGAGAGAACGGAAATTATCCTTTTACTGTAGTAAGATAAGACATTACAATGTAGTGATAATTGAATACAAGGCTTTTTGGGAGGACTGCAGTACTATTCAAAGCATAAAGTTATTACAAAGTTTTAACTTAACATGACTTAAAAATGTAGGGGAAAGTTTCGGAGATTGTAACGAAGTGTAATATTGAACATATTATATTCTCTCAAGTGAATGTAATCACTCTATAAAATCCCCAGAATTTTTTTTGACCCATTTATGCCTATCCCACTGGATAGGTCGGTGGTTAGAGCAATGGTATTTCACCCGAAAGCCACAGGATTAGTTCTAGACCATACCTCGTGAAAAATTTAGTAAGCGATAAGTACACGTAGGTACACATAGTAAACCAAGCGTCTGTTAAGTGCAAATGCTTGTCAATAATCCCCAAATAACCCTTATCTTTCCTAGCTGGTACTGCACTACAAATATACACAACACTCTCAACACTCTTCAGTTCCCCCATCTGTCACATAACATTCACAACGTTCTATTTTTTTACTTAAAATATAGTATTCAAGTGTTGAAAAAGTTTATGCAAATCCCGAAATACTCGACCCAAGTCTTAACATTCCAGAGCCATCTTGTTAAACAGCAGTATTGCTATACTATTGTCATTTGTATGACTTCCAAACACGAGTGTATAAATAGCTACAAAACTTCACAGAACATGTTAGTACCTGTTAGTCTCACTAGAAAGCGTAACTGTCTTCAAAGTAACTCCTTTCGCTAGAAAAGTTATCCACGTTAACTTTCAGTGGGAATCAAACTGAAAACTTCCATGGGGCACTAGTAGAAGGTACAACGGCAGTTATTCCTTTGTACTGAGAGGTGTCTAAAAATGCTTATCTGCATTTGATGTTAAATTACACAAGGTTAAAAATTAACAGTTTAACAGTTAGGGGATGTTGTAAGCCTATACTTTAATCTTTGTATGAAGGTGTTTGCTTTATCTGTATGAAATTACAAAGTCCACAATTACATTATTTAAAGCAGTTTACAGTGTAATAACTTACCAAGAAACAACTATAGATTAATGACAGTGCCGTTACAACGGAATCGTTTATAGGCCTAACGAGCATTTTGACCATTCTAACCCCCTTTTTCAATTACAGGTGTATTTTCCTGGGACATCTAACCCTTTCCACAAATTTTCCTCAAGGTTGTGCACCACTAGTCGTAACGGAGATTCTCTTTGTAACAAATTGCAGGTATAAACAAACCAAATACTGCAAGAATTACTTTAAGGACACCGACACTGGTCCTTTGATCCATTCCAGTTCAATGTCTGATTGTTGTTAACAACCGAGATGACCTATGAAATTCTTCTGCAAATTTAACAGTATAATGCGAGGGCTGCAGCAAACAGCAAATTTCCGTTCTTAATAGAAAGCTGTGTAAACTATCTAGGCTACAATTTACTTTGTAGAAGGATTTCTGCATTTCTTAGCCGTGTGGAATGGAACTACTAAAGAAGTGGAATAGCGAACTCCCAAAGCGCTGGAAGCGAGCTAAAGTAGTTTGGGATTTTATAGAAGAATCCACCTTCCTTGAGAGAAAAATCTCTTAAACTGTCCGTCGGGTATGTTTTCATCCACTATGGCTCCTCGACAAAACTAGAAACTTTTTAAATTATAGGGTATTTGACCTAGCACCCCTGTTCAGTTTCGGGGTCAGGATTTGATGAGGGGGGGGGTACCACAGGAGACGAGGTGCAATTCCATCTCAGATAATCTCAGAAGTCGGTGTTAGGTTTGCACACTCGTTTTTACAATGCTTTGCACCCATGTTGGGTCCTTCTTCTGTAACCTAGTGCGAATATGCCAACCTGGGGGAGAGGTCTAAGGGAAGGGGTTCCATCTCCCTGTGGGAAAATTTTGTTCGTAAAAAGTGGCTTAGATGCAAAATGATGATATCTTTGACAAAGTTTTGATCTGGTTATATGTTGATAACTCGTTCTTCTTTTTGCTGGGTGCAAGGGAAGGGTATCTATGGGTGTCTAAGTAGAAAAAATGAAACTCCACCCTTTGGGAATTTTCGTTTTTTGTAAAATGACTTAGTTGCAAAATGGTACTATCTTTGGCAAAGGTTTAAACTAATATTATGTTGAGACATTGTCACTAGTTTGTGGTATCTTTGTTGTGACATGGCACACTTCCAAAGGTGGTACAAGGGCCTCCTGGAAGCTCTGGAATGATTAGACTGGGTACGTTAGTATGGTGATTTTACCTGACCTCCGAATGATATTTTAGGAGAACACGCCAGAAATGAAGCTGTACTCATTTTGAACGAGAATCCAAATGTACAGTATAGGAAATGACCGAGAGAAGGAAAAGTATCAAAGTGGGACAGAGGATCAATAAATTGCATGTTTCATACTGCTTATTCTCTAAAAATGTACTTAAAGACCTTTGAATAAGCTTTTGCAATGAATAATATACTTTAAATAATGCATATCGCGCTACAAACGTTGTCCATAATACATTACCACTGCGTCTTGTTGCTAACCTGAGCTTGAGCTTAAAGTTTTCGGAAAATAGTTCTCCTCCGAATAGTTCTATGCACCCTAATAATGGTCATCTGGAATGGAATGGGAACTGAGGCAATTTTAACCTAAGGGCGCCTAAATTTTGCTTATTAATTGTTACAAAACCCGTAAAAGTACCTGTGAACAAAAACGTTTGGCATGGTATTAACTAAAACAAAATAGCCGTTGAAGGTTAGTGCGCGCAAAGTGCCCGAAACTTTGATAGTTGGACCAAAGACTTTGAAGATGGAACCTACTGCCATTGTGCTTGGTTCTCAGCATAAGCAATGGAGTAGGGAAAACAAGCCAGTGAGCCACAACAGGAAAAAAGAAAGTGGCCGGCCCGACTTAAATCAATTGGTTAGAAACTGAGCCGTAAAATCTCATTTACCTCATCTAACAAATCATCTAACTTGATAGTTGGAAGGATTGTAAATGAAAATAAGGGAGATCCATCACTCAGTCAGTCAGTCTAGAACACACATCATGATGTCCCTACAGAAATATATAGCTTAAACATTTCTCTGCTATTCCTCCCTTCTTCCCCATCTTTCCATCATTTTACCGACTGATGTAAAATTTTGTCGTTTTACCGCGATACGATATCACAATGCCATGAACAACTATTGGCATGCCTTAGAAGGTAATAAGTTGTAGTACAGTTCTGTCGAATGAATATGCTTACGTTTCTTGTGTTTTTGGCGGAGTTTCTCAAGTATTACGACATGAGTTGTCTACAGTCCACATGGATTCCAATTTCTCCTCCGTGAGTCCCCCTCCCCTTACACACATGCACGCTAGCGTACTTTTTTCCTTCCTTTTTTCTCTTTTTTCTCTCTCCCCTTCTTTCTTTTTCATTCTTTCTCTTTTCTTTCCCTTCTTTCTCTTTCCTTTTTCCTATCTCCATGCCTCTTTTTATTCTCCTCGTTCCCTTCATTTTGCCGACTCTGGCAGAATTTTGCCTCTTGGTGCTTAATTTTGCCAACTGTATCCATGAATGGGGGTGTCACATCCCCACACCACCTCTAGCGACGGCCCTGCAAGAAGTCACCAGGATTTCAGAAGTCGCGGGAAGCAAAACCATGGGGAAATGATGCTCGTAGGCATTGCCGCTGTACACTGTATGAAGTTTTGCACGCGACGTCACTCTAGCAACTCGCATTTGCACCGAGTTAAATTAAACAACCATATTGAACAAGTTTGTCCCATTTCAAGATCGCCCCCAACACGTGGATTCCCCATCAAAGCTTAGCCAAAGGTTTCACAAAATTGGTTCTGACAGCATATCACTGCAATAGACATAAGTTTTTTAGCCTAAAGAACTAATTCATATAATGTTTTTATTCCTGAAAAAACATTCCTAAAAAAGTTAAGTTGTGTATACAAAATTCACTGAAGTGAAACCCTACTAGGCCTGGCAAAACAAGTTTAGGTTCCGGCCGGGATCAGCAAAGTGAGGGCAACCCATATTTAAGGTTTCCATATCACAAAAACAGCGAGTATTGGCCTCTTCAATGCAGCACTTATATTTTATTCTTGATATTCGACTCCTCCAAAATACGGTGCACCTTATTTTGGTCTTTAAAATTTTTGCCTTAAACGATAAAGTTTCCTCGCACATTTGTTTACGTTACACGTCAAATAAGTAGAAACCAACATTCGCATAGAGAGTGAATTAACCTACCTACATTCCTGTATGGTGGACATGTACGTTTCTGTGGAGACGAGTGATGTAACTGCAAAACGTCTCTAACTTTGTACCGGAGGGAGTTTCAGGTAGCAGCGGAATTTGGGGGGGGGGGGGGGAGGCCATACATGAATAGGAGAAAATGTCCCCATTCCCTCTTTGTGACGGCACTGAGGCAGTGTAAATCTGAGAGGTGCTTACCAACACAGAAAAAGAGGAAGGAGGGAACTTGCAGAGGAAGATCGGCTTTTTACAGTCTGTATGTGACGTCAACTGGAGCATTCATATTACAGTTTCTCCGTTTGAAAGAACATAGTCCAGAGTGACCGCAACCGCCTTCAAATTTAAGTAACATTACTCGGGGAGGACCCATAGTTCCCAGCCTTCAGCTCCCCGCCTTCGGTGCTCTCGGTTCAATTCGCCTGCCACAACCTCCAAGATGCAGTCTCCAATGGAAACTACTTCCCTGGCACTTCAACTGCTAATGCCCTTTACCATGTCCATTTAAAAACTACCCACAAAACATTTCGTTGTTTTGGTGAAGTATCATATACTCTATAACCTTCAAACCTATTACCTAATTTTTCACACTAATAGAAAAGTTGAGGGGGACTTGTCCCAGACCACCGATAAAAAATGAAACATGAAAGCAAAAACCATAGAGCAGGAAAAGGCTCCTATATCCTGCTCTATGGAAAGAACAGGCACCTGGAGTGGTGGGAGAGAACTTTTTATGTAATGAGCAATATTGCTTTTAAAACTAAGAAAAACAATATGCTACAATTAAAGCCATGGTGTCTCAAAGCTCTTTTCTTTGGCATAGCATACAAACTCTTCCATTATCATTCAAACTACCAATGCAATATGCCCGTACGTAGGGGAGGGGGAAAGTGCCGTTTCTGGTGCCGTAATATGGGACAGGCACTCTCTTTGAGGATACTTTTCTTAGTTTATCTATTACTCTTATCGCTGGAGTGTCTAAAAAGTGCGATTTTGTCAGTGCCCTTCGCGCCCAACCGCTCTGATTTCTAGATCCCCCATTCTTAAAATTATTATTCAAAAGTCCCCGGAAAGCCTCAGTAAATCCATTCTCCTCTCCTTCCTCAAGCTCTCTGCATTATCAATCTCGTTCGACTGTTGGTCATAAGGATTAAAAATGTAATTGGAAAAAGTCAAATTGTAATTTTTGTTGTCTTTAAAGTGCCCAGCACCTTATGTCATTTAAAAATGAAGATAAAATACATTATCTTAATGCCTACAGTTTCGTTAATACCCCAGAGCTTTCGGAGGCTTCGCCCCCCTGAATCACACGAGGGACCCTTAGGTGAGCCCCTGGACCCCACGTCGTTAGGGGGAGCGCTTTGCCCTCTTGCAACGCCTCCGGCGACGTTTGGCAGTCCCCCTGGTTTGCCCCCTTACTGTCAGAATATCAAATCAGGCCCCTGAATCCTAATTGGTGAAGAGATATCCATGGCAATTATAGAGCACTTTGCATCAACCCCGGAGAGTCAACAGTTTCTCGACAGTATGTGATTGTCTGTGCGTGCTGGATGGCAGTTGACAAAACTTTGAACAGACTTATTCAAGTACGAAACTCGAAGCCATAGAAGAGAGGGCTCACTTAAGGGCCCTGGAACAGTGTGGATGCAGAAAGATCTGTGGAGTTATCTGGGATATATTCCAACGTTTTTAATTAATTAAATTGCTGTTTCCACCATTTCCTGGTTCGATATAATTGAATCAGTTACTTTTATGTAAGCTATCGAATAAAACATTTGCCCGCTATTTTCACTAGTTCTGGAAAAGTGTGTGTGGGCAGGAAGGGGAGAGGTGACACTCCCTTCCACTTTCAAAAGTGAAGTGGAGGAGGCATGCCCCCCCCCCCCCCCCGTCCCCTAAATGTTAACATCCAGGCATCAGCCTTTTCGGATAACTTTTCATGATTAAATTTTGATTATTATATGCGGTAGAAAAGACATGATTATGCAAAACATAATTGCTACACTAAGTCTAGGGTACAAAATTAAGGCGTTATGTACGTGTACCAGAAATAAGAACACCATGAATCCATTACAGGATGAAAATAAAATGCATATAAATTCATAGACCTACTGATCGATATCACACATGGCGTAAAAGTCTATTGCAAGTTTTGACGCTAGTCTCGAACAACCTTACGGGTAAAATGTCTGCATTATTTCTTTGCATTAAGTACCCATTATGAATCTTACGCGCTAAATACTTTCTTATTAGATTTACATGTGACTACTTTTTATAGCATACTTAACTTTTGAGAACAAAATCAAGTTGTGATGAGCTGAATGCATTAGAATCCGTAAAACAGCAATCAATGTAAAATAACACTTTTCACCAAGGTTGTAAGACCCCAGCCATGGGGTAAGGCAACAAGCCCACGTAACTTTGGACCTGTGGGAGAGATGACCACCCCATTGTTACAGCTTCCCCATCTCTCTGACATCTTAGATAAATTTGCTCACAAGTCCAAAATGGTTGGTGGCTCTTCTTATCAAGTGTTTAGAATGACTTGATCAATAGTATCGCTACGCCGGCCTGCATACGCCGGCCTGATATACACAAAGCAACCTTTCTCGGCTTCCTGACAGAAATTATCTAGAATCCCCAGCTTAGAACTTCATTCTGGTGTACTACCCTAATTTTTTGAAGTTACCACACCTTTTCAGCTTCTATGCAAGCTGCTTAACACTTATCCACAAAAGTATTCATGGATATTATGTTATCAAAAGTCCTATCAGTGTATTGTTTATATTACAATAGCCCCTTAGCGGTCGTCACAATGAAGCCCGTGAGGCACCGCACACGTTGGCGCTTACCTTTGCGTATGAGTAGTGGAGCTGAAGATTTAAAATCATGGGGAGCTGTGCAGAAGGTCAGTTTAGACCAGTAGTTCCCAACTTTTTCAGCTCACCGTCCCCTTTTACCGAATGGGGTGGGGCAAATGCCCCCCGTCTGTAGTATGTTATTGTTATGAGAGAAACGACAATAATGAAAACGAACGTTGAAATTATGCTTAGACCGACACGTACATCGTTTGTACGTGTGAGTACCACCTAGGGTAGTACAACTAAAAGATGGGACTACAAGCCTGACTCTCCTTTGAGATGGCGAATCATTAATCCAGGATTTACGAAAAAAAGGCGTGAAGACGCTGAGAGACGAAGAAATTTGGGGGCATTAAACAGATGCCCGAAGCCCAGCCCACCGAGCTATGGACCCTTTCCCAAGCGCCCCTGATGAGGTCCAAGGGCAACATGCCAGTGGAAGACCAGGGGTGAAGTCTATAGGAGTCTATAAGTCAAATTTCGACTATCTACCTATAACCTACTAACCTAGATGCCCAATAAAGAGATTACAAAAATTACCCCTCTACCAGTTGGTATTCAATAGTAATTAACGAAAGTTCCCTTGACGTTATAGGGGCTTGTCCTGTGGGTGGGAGGAACAAGGATGGTATGGGTAGCATGGGGAGCCACTCAAGCGTTTAACTTCATAGTAACTTGCAAAAGTTATCTGTCATGTTACAGTTACGTAAAATTGTTACTTCTGTCAGTATTTCATGTCAGTGAATAGCAAGGAAGATGCTACATTTGAGGGAAAAAGTGGCAGGACAAAATTTTGTCATGGCACCTTCAGTCACAGTTTTTACTGCCACTAATGTTAACGTGGGGGTCCAGGAAAAGGTTGAGACTGAACACTGTTAAATGCGATTTCGTGGCCTCTGGCATAAAAGATGAAAACTTTGCAGTGCATCTGTCGAGGGATTTCCTTTTTGCTGGTTTTCCTTTTTGCTGTTCTCCCGAATCCACCAGACAACTTTTTGAAGGAGTTAAATGGTGTTCTCTTCAACTTTATATGGGGAGGGAAAAATGATAAGATAAGGCGAACAACTTTAATGCAATCTTATGAACAAGGGGGCCTAAATATGGTCAATGTTTTCGACTTTCTTAAGGGCATGAAAATTGCTTGGATAAAGAGGTACATTGACCAGTCTACAGGTGCCTGGAAAGTTCTATTTGACTACTTTTTAAGGAAGTTTGGGAAAAGATTTTTGTTCAATTGTAACTTTCGAGAGAAAGATTTATCAAAAAAGATTACCAATGAGTTTGTTTATAATTGCTGTTGCGCATGGAGTAATTTGACATTTGAGGTACCTGTTGGTAATTATTTGGATCAAGTTGTTTGGAATAATACTTTTATTAAGGTCAAAGGTGAAATAATTTGGTACGAAAAATGCTTCAATTCAAACGTTAAATTTGTTCGGGATTTTTATCATCCCACAGGCAAACCATTACATTATAAGGAATTTATTACAAGGTATAACTGCCCGAATTTCCCCTTTACTTTGCTGAATGGGATTTTACATTCCATTCCAAAGGAATGGCGACCTAGAAGTCATTGTTTAGGGTTGCCTAGGCAGCTATCTTGTCAGGATATAATGCTGATTCATTTAGAAGGTATCGATAGGGTTTGCCATTATGTCTATGGAAAGCTTATTCAACGTTCTTGGGAATACCCCCGCTCTTGTGTAAAATGGGAGAATGAATTTCAAGGTACCGGTACTACTCTAAACTGGAATGGAATTTTTTTGGTATGTAGAAACATAAAAGATGCAAAGATTAGATACTTTCAATATAAATTTATTCATCGCATAATAGCTACAAATGTTTTCCTGAGCAAAATAAACATCACGGACAATAAGATGTGTTCTTTTTGTAACGATTACGATGAGTCGGTGGAGCATTTGTTTTGGCAGTGTAATAATGTAGCGGTTCTGTGGAACAGTATTTACTTAGAAATTTTCCAGTCCAGAGTTAGTATTATGTATGAAAATGTTTCTTTTGGGTATTACGATCTCAAAAACAGATGGTACAGTTTTGCTATTTTTTATGCAAAATTTTATATTTATCGTTGTAAGGTAAATAATACATTGCCAGATTTCCAGGCATTTAAATATCAGCTGAAGTTTCACATGGAAGTTCAAAAACATATATTGAATAACAAGAATAACCAAACAGAGCTTAATCGGTTACAAGATTCTCTCTTCCTATCATGAAGTATTCATCGGTTGTTGTAACAGGCAAGCTTAGACTGTAGTACAAGAATTGTTTTTTGTCTGTAAATTGCAAGATGTTTATTGATAATCAATATGTTGTGCATTTGATGACTAATGATCAGTGTAAATAAAAACAATGGAAAAAAATGTCGAGCGAATATTAGACGTTTTTGGACTCGTTCATTTCATTATCTCCTTTTAATGCCATCCACCTTGAGAGCTCACCTTGCGAAACCTTTTGGAATCTTGTAAGGCCCTAGTTTAAATTGAGTATCTCATTATTTTCAAAACGCCCTTAGCGCCCATCGCCACTCAGGGGGCTATAACTCCCGTTGGGAACCACTGATTAACACTTTAGAAAGTGGATCAAAGTCCATGTGCACAGGTGTGTACTAAAATTACGCTGTAGTCTAAGGGAAGATACAACTGGCCTATATCTAGTAAGTAAAAAAATGACCCAATTAGACCAAATTTGGTATCAAGGAAAAGAGAACAGTGAGAAAAATAAAAACCAAGAAAAATATGAGAAATGGAGCCATCGCATAAACTTGCATATTAATGTGCCAAAACGACGCCATTCTAAAACTTTTAATATCTCAATTGATAATAATAGGTCTACGATGAATTTGTATTTCTAAATTAAATTAAAATGTTCCTCAAACTTACAACTTATTAATTAATACTTATTAATAAGAATTAACACTAGGTTCTCCTTAATGATTTAAACCGAGTTAAGATTATGTACATGGCCTCCATTTATTCATTTTCATGGATGTTGGCAAAGACATTTCTCAAGGGGGAGGGTGGGGGTGTTTGCCCTAGAATTTTTCTCCAGGTTAGCAACAATCAAGACATGAATTTTTCTGAAAGACGATATTTTTGTCCTATAATTGGAATGCTGGGGCTACCCCGACCTCCGCCTCTTATGTCTACATTGATTCTATACTTGTCTTTATGGTTATGCATGTTCATCATGGGCTGTACAAATGACCTTACTAATTCTCCCTGACAACGTGTGATAAGTTCAATTTCGGGCTATTTAAAACGGTTAATGCACATTTGGAAAACGAATGAAAGTATAGAATATCTGACGCATTGTCTTAAAGCATTACCATAGGTGTATCGGTCAAATAATCGTGCAATTTCCAAATGTGCAGCCACACAGGTGGAGAGGGGGAGAGAGCATTGGGTCATACCACCCAAGTCCTCTATCGTTGTTACCGAAAACTTTATATAAGTTAATAATAATAACCTGAAAACTTTTTGGCCATACTTTACTTTAAAATGTATCAACCATAGCGTCGCACTCTATATTATACAAATATTTGTCAAACGGGACTTGTCCTCTCCCTCTCATGTCACTGATAATAAACATACATACAACAAGAGTCCAGTCAACCAAATCCTGGCTGCTCGGCCCCTGCAACTCAGGGTTTGAGATTGTGTTCACTTCTGGTCTTTGGGACCAATAGGGTTTTAAACTACTAACCAAGTAATAAACAACTTACTAACTTGACATTCCAAGAAAAAAAAACTTGCTAACTTGACATTCCAATGAAGACTCGTCATTCTTAAAATTCTCTGGCCCATAGCTGAATTCTTTTCTCAAACTTTTTTACTTGATTTGAATGCAACTTACAGACCTCCTCCCTCCCAGTCTTGAGCTACATCGTTCCTTGCGTTCCTTTAAAGATTGAAGGCGCGGAGTATTTCTAGACGTTAGCTGCCTCCTACTTGAAAGAATCTTTGCTATTTGCCAACAATAGGAAACCCATACTTTTAGCCTAGAGTGGCCATATGCGCAAGGCAAGAAATTACCCAAGGAAGAGAGGTATTTGCCTTAAAAGTTTCCCTTAGTCAAGCAATCATGTGACGAATTTGCCCTTAAAAACGACTGCATTCTTGTCCTGAATTCAACATATTTTTGCTGGGGTTGCTTCCCAGCCCCTGCCTCATATACGACTATGGGGGAGAAGTGTCATTAGACAGCAGAGTGGGGCGAGGATTTGATGTACCAGTTAGGAAAACCTATACGAGAACGTATCAATACTAAGTCCTCCATGAAGGTGAACAGGTTCCAGTTGCTATGGCAGGGGATCCTCTGCGGTTGATAAAGTGGGTATTTTGGTGTGATCCCTGGACATGGAGTTAGAGAGTGTATCACCGTATCCGTCTCCCCTTTGAGGAAGTTTGAAGAATTGAAGATGTTGACACAATCTGGCGGAGTGTTTTTCACATATTAGGCTAAGTTATGGTCAAGAATGTTTCTGTCTTCGATTGGCCATTCTAATCGGTTAATCAGGCGTGTACCCTCCTCCATTACTGTATGTCCTTATAGGTTGGGTTCTTTGCTTGAAGGCCGAGGGCGCTTATATGTTACCCTACTGTCAGATTCACAGGGACAGACCTTCACGCATCTATGTCCTGGAATATGATCAAAATTCAGAGAAAAAAAGAGAGTTAATGTAGTATACAATACAAGTCTTCCTGTCAATATGCCAATACTGTTTCTGTAGATTTAGAGTTACATGAGGTTTTACAGCTCAGTTTCTAACCAATTGGTTAAAGTGAGGCCGGCCACTGCCTTTTTGCCAGTTGTGGCTCACTGGCTTGCTTTCCTTACTCCATTGCTTATGCTGAGCACCAAGCACAATGGCAGTAGGTTCCATTTTTAGTCCCCGGTATGACTCGGCCAGGAGTCGAACCCGACTCGGCCAGGAGTCGAGCCCCAGACCTTCTGGCTGCAAGTCGGATGCTCTAACTCCTTGACCATGCAGTCGGCAAAATTTCTGTAGAAGTACAAAATATAAAATAAAGAAAAATACATAAGAAATACAGAAAAAAGTGTTGTCAATTAGTTTCAAAAATCGACAGCACTTTCTTGTATTATCTTGTATTTCTTTATTTTTTTCTGTAATTCTACAACATTTACAGATATTATTAACAGTGAACATGAGGACAGAATGGGGTATGTGTGGGCATTTTAGGCTTTCGTGAGCACCAGCTCAAAATTAAGGGGAACTTGTGGGCTTATCGTCCATTTTCAATGTTGAAGTTCTCCAAAGTGCGTCTCAACGGCACCGTAGCAAAATCTTTGTGTGACCCACACGGGCAAGTTCTCCTCATGCAGGGCACCGTGGGACATCTCGATGTATTAGGCAGTACCCAGACAAGTAATCGAAGGGGGGGGGGGGAGGCAAGATGGCTTGGGGAAATGTTTTTAAGGTGCGAGGTGCGAGATGTCGTAAGGTGTATTAAGGCTACAGTAATATCAATTTTTAAAGGGGGGGGGGTTACTACGGGCCTGCTGCACATGCGTACCAGATACGAGAAATTGATTAGTCTGCATGTTAAAACTTATGATTCTTGTGAAGTGCCCATTATTGCAAAAGTATCCACCACATAGATTCTTGGTTTAACTCATTGAAACAAAAATGCCTTTTTCTCCCAGAAACTCGCATGAAGTAAGTACCCTTCAACCTAAAACATTGAACCAGAATACAAAAATGGATAAAGGTTACGATGACCTTCTTTTATAAACATTTTACACAGTCTTCTAAAATTTGCACATCCTGCCGTGGACCACTGTATTGATCGTCATAATGCCACGTAACTTAGATGGGGGCGACTCTGTGAGGGGCGACTCTATGAGGGGCCACTTTGTTCGGATATATTGTTTGCTGGTGGGGGGTGGGGCGAATTTGCACGTGGGGATCTTTCTAGGGTACGACCAGACTGGCAACCAAACACACACGCAAATGTATACTTTACATACACGCCATCAGGAATTCATGGATTTGTCTTCATACAAACCATCATTGCAATAAGTCTCTCTACGGTAGAAGGCTAATATATGCTTGAACTCAGTACACAAATTTGTGACGAAATAAACATGGTAATTATTCACTATTGACACAAGCATAATTGCTCATTTATTAATCATTTGTCATCATTCACTGTATTTTGTGATGAACAACAAACCTTCTTTTGACCAATCAATTAACATCAAAATATGAGGAAAACTTGAAATGCTTGAAGCCGGAAAATTTACAAAGATGCTTAAAATGGATGCTGTGAAAATCGACAGTAGAGTCTAGAAATTTCCGCAATAAGTAATCCCTACCGCATATTTAGTATGAATTTGATAAATGGGTCTCAATTATCTCACAAATTCAGTCACAGGGACCGATATAGAAATATCAACAACTACTGCTTGGCGATTCACAACCTTTAATTACCCACGGGCAGCGTTGTAAAGGTTAATTCTCCCGTCAATCCTGCTTTGTTCAGTGTGCAGGTACTACTCCAGAATCAGCCAGCTTACTCTGTAGGAAGGGCTAAACAAAGTTTTGAGCCACTGATTAAAGAATTGTCACGGAGTTTTGTGTCGTAGCACGACTCGAGGAGCGTTACTGTAAGTAAATATTCAAGCCGATTCTTCAAGCTTCGAGACTCGAATCAGGTGAGTATTTCCAGCTTGTCTTACTAGAGCTTGGTCTATCTAGTCGCTAACCACTGATGACTCCAATAGATCCCCTTGATTTTCTTACTCGAACCATAACAACACCGTTATTTCTTGTCTGAAATAAACCATGTACACTATACCATACTTTACATAATCGTATTCATTACTTCAACGACCGCTAATGAACCGCCAGCTTACAGCTAACATACCATTTCTACTCACAAAAGTGTACATATGCCCCTGTATACTTACGGTTTTATATTCTTCCATTGCATGCATGGGATGAACTCTTTTGGAGTGACATATTCCACAAATGTTGACTTCTTCAAGCTCACAAATTGTACATTTAAATCGAGCCCCGATTATTGGCATTTCTTGACAACGGCTACATTTAATTTGTTCGTGACGAAGCTAAAACGTGAAACAAAATAAATTAGATTGATTTGGTTTAATTGTGACTTGTAAATATAATATGCTACTAAAAACTTTTGCATACTTAATAGCAATGAGACACCACTTTCATATTTTGAACTATTTTGTAGTCCAAAATTTGCACTTATAAATAGTGAACAAAATATTGAACTTAGTAGCTACTCGTAGCAAATGTGGCTTAGCTGTCGTGAGTTATTGACACACGACTTTAAATAGATTATAGAGCACTTCTGTTACGAAACAACGGGTCTAAATTTGCAAGTAGGCATATTTTTCATAGTTTCTAAATTTTGTAGACATCATCACTCAAACATGTTTACTTTTAAAATTTCATGACAGGAAATCATTAGTAAGGTGAAACAGAAATTTTTGAGACAAAAACGATCGTACTCATTGAAAACACTTGGCGAATCTTCTCGATTGTTTTAAAACTGTAGGCAGGGGCGTATAAACATGAATTCGCAGGGGGTAAGAATTATTTTGGGACAAACTAAATTTTCTTGGAGACCGATTCTCATTGACATAGTTGTACAATTATCCGAATTTCCTAGATAATTACAATTTACAGGACGGTAGTAATAATAACTATAGGTACATGCATTCGAATATGACAATGATTGTCACAGGTTTAACTAACTGGATTTAAGACCGACTTTTTGGCGCACAGAGACCGACTTTTGATTTACACGGGGGCTCACACCCCCCACACGCAAGTATTTACGCCCCTGACTGTAGGTTAGAAATAGGTATAAAGCACGTTCGTTGAAGTCAGCCAGTTAACGATGTATCGTGGATAAATTTATATTCGACGGAAACTTTTAGAGAAGCATTTAGGGGTGGGGTAAAATGTAGTGATTGTTGAACGGTGGTATTTGTGTGCATGTAGAAAACAGTTTCTTTCATCCACGCCTTGAGAAAACTTTTAAAATTAACTCTTAGCATTTGACGCTCGCCAACAAAGACCCACTCACTGTAAATGCGAGAAAAGGTCAAGATGATAAAATTCATACTTCCTAATGGCGAGTTGGCGAGTGGTTTAAATTTGAGATCTAATTTCTCTTCTGCTGTGTGGACATATTAAATTTGAAGAATTAAAAAGCTACTTTGAATCGGTATTTAAAAGAAATCTTTTCTACATTTATCCAAATCCGTTCACCCGCGTTCACCGGATATTGCTGTCTACAATTGACTAAAGCTTAATTCAGACAATAGAGTTTTGCATCTTAAATGATCCAATTTGAGGATCAACCTAATTCTGCAGTTGATCGAATCGTTCAACTCCCTTTATGGTAAGATCAATGTCCATCGGCTCTTCCATATAATGTTCAACTGATGCCGTCCTCACTGCTTGTGAAGGACACAGCTTTAAAGCTAAGATCAAAATGTGGCGGTAGTTTGAAGTATCTCTAGTATTACTATCACCCTTTGAACATTTCGTGCTACCCAAATACTTGAAATAAACATGGTGATTCCACTTTGATTGTGCAGATGAATTAATAATGACATTTACTGAAGTAAAGTCTCTGCCACACGGAAATGTACTCAGCGGAATGTGGTGCAGAGCAATTAAACTATATGTAGAACTGTGTCTGGAAGAGGACAAAAACTTTCTTTTACTAAAATGGAGGAGGGGCTAGAAGTTAACATGAACAGTTGGCAGAATTTTAATTGACCGGGAACGGGACCTTTGCCAGTAGAAGACAAGCATCATACTAAAGCTACATTAATTCTGGGGGGAAAAATTTAGCAAAATCCAGGGTGAGCCTCACCTCTGTCCCATCAAAGATTTGGTATTCGCTATGCTCATGTACATTCCTCCTCCTACAAGAGCCACACAGATTGAAGTACAGACATTCTGTACATCTGTACCTTAGTCCTCGAATATGTTCTTCTCCACATCCGTCGCAGTCGATATTCAAATGAGCAGGCTTTGAAAAAATAAATCAAAAAAGTTAAACGTTCCGCTCATCTGAAAATTTACCCTTTATTCAGACTGTCATATCTGAACTTGTACTGTCTGAGGCGATTTAACAGTTCTTGAAGTAGACAGTAAAACATCTGATCCTGGGAAGAGAATTATACAGGCAAGTTCAACCCGTGCTTTGATTTTTTTTTCCTTTAGAAGTGACCTTCACACGTGATCTCAAAGCAAGTGGCATTGAAGTTGGCACATTCTGCCTGGAAGGTGGATTTGCAAACGCGATAAGAGAGTGAACTTGTGATAATTTTTTTCTTGTTTTAATGATATTATTTAGCTTTATCAGTATGTTGGAAATATATTTAAGTGTATCTAGTAAAAGTGTTTTATGATTAAACTGAAAAAATAACTAATGACCCTGATTGGTTCCTTATGTTATATGCATCTAAATAAGTGCGTAAATTTGAAATATGAGCCTATTCATAAATATGTCATGAGCCGACCAGCCGTTATGAAAGCAATACAGATCATCCCTATCATTCCAGTTTAAAGTGGCTCAAAATGCCCACGTCAAAAAAAGTGCGGGAGATAAAGCCCCCGTAGCCCCTCCCCCCGTCTCCGGGGTCCCTGAACACTGTTCTAATACAAGTGTGATTTAATTCAAAGTTCAGTGAGGAAATTTAAACGCCCAGTCTTGGTTTTATGTCAACCAGCTCCAGGAATGGCACGGTCCTCTCAATACGGGATTAGATACCTTTAAGGTTTAGTAACATGTCGTTAGCATGGCTTTATATTGGGCTGAAACCATTGGACTCATTCAAAAAAAATTATACAATGACCTGAAAGTGACGTCATTAAAACGAGAAAGACCCTTTCATGTCTTCGATTATATTATTAAAACGCAAAGAAGGATCATCTGTAATATTCGCATTATTTTCACCAATAACAATTTCTAATATAGCTTATTAGACTAAATTATTTACCATGCTTCCGGATAATATTTCAAATTCGTGGTTTTCGTGTTCTCCTCTGTCAGCACAGATTTGACAGCGATTAAAGTATTCGCAGGATTTACACCTGTACATTGTGCAATTAGGTAAGGATCCTCTGCCACAGCTACTGCACACCATCCAACTTTTTAAAGGCTGTAAAAGAAAAAGAAAAAAAATACCTCTAATTAATTCTTACTTTAGATACTTTGAAGCAATTTTGTGAAACAGCGTATACTACACGGCGTTCGCCAACCAAAGTTGGTAATCGTGTAATTAATATTTGGTCCCTAGCGCGGGTCTACTTAACCGCACCTTTTTACTATGTTTAGCCATGAAACAAAACCGAATTGAAAATGGCTAAGTTTTTTAACTGCCGTAATGAATGTTTCTTGTGAAACGTCTTCCTATGTTACTTCACACGTTTCGAATTCAATTCATGTTGATTGCTTTCAAATAAAACAAAAATGTTTTCTGAATGTTTAAAGGGAAATGTAGTGTTTAAATTCCATTAACATGACACATACCGTTTTAATTATTATTAGACTTTTCCATTGGCAATGGCTTTCGTCCCCCCAATATGTTACGTATAACAGGGATTTAGCATCGTTTGAAAATTTGAAAGTGTTGATGACAAATATTGAAAAAGTACAAAGAAACGACTTTCTTTCTGTGAAAACCTTATTCTTTAAATAAAATTACCAAAGTCTGAATTTTCAATGAAACGTTGTCTGTAAATCACGGTAATAAAGGACGGAAAATTTTGTTCACCTTACTGATTTAATATTTTTCTTTAAAATAAAAACGTAAAATTTTAAAAGATTCCAATATCCAAGCAAGATACATCTAGTTTAAAAACTCACTAAAGAAGAAAACGGCCTTTAATACTTAGACTAATGTTTTTGTCTTTACATTGTAGTCCGGCAAACAACATTTAAACTTCCGATGGGAAGGGAATGTATATGAATAATAAGTAACACTTGGTCCTGAGTGTAACTCACTTCAATTCTGTTTCCAAGAAACTAGTTCTTTTAACTTGAAATTTGCCTGCAGGTCAGTCCATTTTCCAAGTGTTATTGCGGAACAAAAGGAAATATTAAAGCCAAGTGGCGCTCCATCAGAATGTATTGGTAATTGACTGCTTACCATCTATTGCACCCTTGACACTGGGAAGCACAAGCTTTGCTTAAAGGTAAAAAATCTTTAGTCGTTGTGGAATGCCACCCCCCCCCTTTTACCACAGCACATCAATGAACTGGGGTAGGACAAAACCAATACCGTTGTGTGGCCAGTAGTAGGGGGAAGGGGCAAAACCTCTAAAAAATGTTTACCCCCCTTTACAACTGATAAGTGCAAAGTATTTAAAACATCTTGGCATATTTTGTCTCCTAAAAATACCCCACCCCTGGGAACAATATCGTCCCCTCCAATACCGTGTCTGGTTACAAAGGCGGACGAAACACAGTGAGTATACCCTAAGTCATGTAGTCTCTTAGGTTGAAAGCTTTGTCTACTCCAATTTTCATTACTAACCTTTGTAATTTCTTTGAAGTCGTTCAAAGGCCCGAGGTCTTCCTTCTTCTTGCATATTTCACATAGGTTGAGATTTCTAATTGTGTTGCTTCTATAACGGCTCCCAACGATAGGTTTTTCAGCACACTTACCACACCGGTAGTAAGAATGCTTTATCTGAATGTTCAAAACAAAATTCGTGTGAAATTGTGCTTCAGTACTGCCATGTTTTATTGACATGCATCCAAAAATTGTTTACACACTCCACCGTGTTATTGTCTAAGTGGGGTATACCATATTACCAACCCCGTAGCAAAAGAACTTTGTAAATGCAGGAAGCTCTAGAATGCACTTTTGAGGACAATTTTTCGTGTCTATCACTTATGTCTTCGAGGCAACTGCTGTAATTGAACTTTACACCTACAGGTAAGACTTCGAAACTATCAGGTCATAAGTTTTAGAGAAACCTCTTCGTTATGTCATTCAACTTAAAATAGTTATACAGTTGGTCTACAAGTGTTGAACTAAAAAATCTCACTTCCGTAAAAATTAAGTGGTCAAACCAGCAATCAATTCTCTGGTCAAAGTAATGTTACAAAGTAATAGAAAAAGCAGCTTGACATATGTTGTTAAATAATGACCCATTACAGTAATTAACGTCAAATAATGAAGAATACGACTAAGTTTCTCCAAATTGTGACCATTCGACTGATTAACATCTAGTGATGCCGTAAGTGACTAATTAACGTCAAGTGGAGACGCATATGACAAAGTAATGTCAAAAGACGAAGACTGTGACTGCTTAACGTCAGATTATGACGCATACGACCAATTACTAACAATTGATGACACAATTGACTAATTAACGTCAAATGTTGACGCATAAGACCAGTTAACGTTAAACGATAACGCATCAACGTCATCGTCAAATACTGATGCATGACTAACGTCAAATGATGACTCGGATGGATAGGGCGATCTCGTCCTCGGTTTTTATTTGCTCTTGACAAGGTAAACTTCTCTTTCTTTAATTTTCCACACATAATTGACTTAATAATTCTTTGACGAAGAAATATGCTCCGAAGGCCTGTGTCTCCAACTTTTTCAATGAGGAGATCGGATATAACATTGTAATTCAGGGAAATTGCATCTTCCCAGAATGGACTTTCAATTCAGCGGCTAGGTGGATTGGAGCGAGCGGAAAAAGTCTAACAGACGCAAGCATAGACAAATGGTCTACCCCTGCAAAATTGAAAATTACTATTGTCTTATGCATTGTAGTTTACCTCGGCCTCCTATATTTTGCCTTCCTGCAACTAATATAGCCCCCTCGCGTCAGTACGTTGTCTGCAGTTGGTCAGTTAAATGCATGACATTGATAGAGCAGTGGTGTAGCCATAATTTCTTTGTTAGGGGGACAAGGCTGTCCTCAAGGGGATGACGGGAGCAACCACAATGAATGTTTGAATATATGTCTGCCCTGACACTTTCATGAAACACATGCACGCACACAAGAACGCACACAAAGCTATACTTTGACAAATTAGACCAGGGCGCCATCATTTCTTGTTTCATGTGCTGTAAAGTGGTATTAAAAGAAAGGATGTTTCTTCGCTTAATTGCTGTTGTCCTTGAAGAAAATGAAATCACCGTTACCTCACTTCCATCAAAGCTCTGCATTTCGTGGTCTGGATGTTTTTCTCTATCCTTACAAATATCACAGAGGTTGAAATATTTACATTCTCTGCATCTATGACGAATTCCAGTGATGTTTTTCTCTTCGCAAGAATTACAACTTATACGAACATGCTTCTCCTATTTTAAAAATAACATAAAAATAGTTTTAATGAAGGCAGAGGGACCTGTGTGGTGATTTCATAACTAATCTCATACTTAGGATTTCTGCATCCACCCTCAAGGAGCCATAAGCATTTTCCAGGAAGGGGTAAATTTTCAGCCCGTGCGCGAATCGGAGGGGTGTTGGGTGGGTTGCAATCTCTTTGTTTGTACCTCTGGCAGTTTATGGGGTCTCCGTGGGACTGAGTTGGCGAGGGAGGAGAGAGACCATCCTTGTTCTTCTGTACCAGGAATCATTCCCTACGAAAGCTCATTGACGGGATAAACCATTGATCGTAATCTTCAAATATTGAACCTGCTGTTTCCAATTGTCAAATTAATAGCTCTTTTGCATAATGATGAATACTTTTTATAGCATAAAGATTTCGTTCAAGTACCGCCAAACCTACACCCGCCTAAGTGAAAACATTGGCTGTCAATGTTCAAAATGAGCATATATCCGCCTTCATTTGAATATATTTATAATTCTCCCACAACTTTACCATAATAGATTAATGGGTCGTTTAGAATATAATGCTAACCGCAAATGCAAATATAAGCAGGCCATTATGGGGAAGCCCACCATAAAAACATACCCTCTGACCATATTATTAGCAGCATATTTTTACCAACTTTGATCTTTTTGAGGTGACGTAACCTATAAACACGGTCCCGTTAAGTTAGGAATGTGATAAATAACATTAGGCATGTAAGTAAGATCAAACCATTACCTCCCTTCCATCGAAAAGTTGGAAAACCTCGTTGGTGGCATCTTCTTTTTCCTTACACTGTCGGCAGAGATTGACATAATCACGTGAATTACTTCGGTAGCGGTCTCCTCTGATATGTTTTTCTTTACAGTTGTCACAACTTATGTTTAAATGAACGTGCTGAAAAGAAATCGGGAGATGATTATGTCTGAAAAATATTGGAAAGTGTCCAAAAATTTGGGTATGCCGTATATTGTTGCAAGTTATATTTTCTTCTATGCGGTAAGCTAACACTGTAACTTTTTTGGTACTGGTGGGAAAATGAAACAATAGAAGAATTATAAATCACAATAGTTTGAGAATATATCTAAAAAGGTTACTGTTTTTATATCGTTGAAAACACATTTGCCTTTCTTCGGATAAAAGTTGCAAATATCTTTCCAACCTTTCAAAAATAATTTAAAATGAAATGTAACAAACGTTTCATTTGGGGGGGGGGGGATCAGGCACAGTAGATGCTGTGCCTAGGATCTACGAATTAAAGGGAGGAGATACGATATACTACACCATAAATTTCGATGAAGGAGTTTGTTTCTCCATCCTTTGTAAGTTAACTCCACAGGATCTAAGAAACATTTAGTAGGCATTATCATGCCCGCGATATGCTTTTCTTTGCATCCGATGTATAATGAGAAAGCATTGAGTCAGATTGAATTGAAATTATTTAAATTACATGAAAATGCCTTAAAATGTATCTTATTTCAAAACTGACAATTGTATGCTACTTTTATGAAAGAGCTGAGCAACTAATATCTCCACAATCGTTCGAATTATTTTAAACTTCGTCTAATGGAAGCAATGAAAATACATTAATTATGGAACATATTTCATACCTCAGAACCATCAAATACTTCAAACTCGTGGTCTATGTGTACGCCTTTATTCTTACAGAGATGACAGAGGTTGTAGTAGCTGCATGATTTACATCGATATCGAATTCCTCTGATGTGTCTTTCTCCACATTCATTGCACGGGATGAAGTAATGTTCAAACTATGTGGTAAAACAGAACAATAACTCATAACATGCAAATTTGTAGTTGAGCAAAATTGTATAACGTTAACAATAAATCATTAAACTTCATTTTATAAAATTTTAACACTCCGCACAGGCATCACCATACTTCAATTTATAAATTGAGGTCACTTTTCTCGTTTGAAATGTAGTTGAATCCAGCTGACCAATGTAATTTGTGGTTCAACCCGATTGTAACTGATTTCGTATTAAACCAACTTTGGTTATCTATGATGCACTATCCCAAACTGATTAATTACAAAGACGGTAACATCTGAAGAACTTGTCGTATACATTGTTCTACAGCTTGCGACTAAAACAATTTAAATCTGAACGTAAACAGCATGGAAAGATTCACTGACATTGATTTGTCAGGTCCGATGTGTAAAATAAAAAGTGCAATTAGAGGGCGCGTCTCATAAAATATGTTTTCAAATTTCTCTCTAGTGCATTCTTCAGTCCGGTAGATGGAGTTTGTTCCACTCAAACCAGAACTTCAACGGTATCTGTTATAACACTAGTACGATATTTATGGAGGCTTTCACAAAACCTTCCATTTGAATTAAAAAAGACAATATAATACCACATTTAGTTTCATTGTTTATCAATGCTTTAATTGATTCCTGGCATCCTCTCATTTGTTCCGAATGGAAAACATTTATTGTTACAACGTATGAGAAAACGTTTTTTCTTTTCTTGGTTACTTGCTACCAACTACTATACTGTGGGGTTTCCACTTATGTGCCCACTTTGACCACAAGCACCTTACAATGCAGCATACATTTTCAACAACAAAACAGCGCAAATACTGTAAATTCAGTGTAAGTCATAATTCAAGGGGAAAGAATTTTAACAACTTTTCACCTACATAATTGTCATAAGAATGCTTGGGATCGGAGATATCTATTGTGAATGGGTTTTCAAAATAGATCTATGGCTACATACCAACCAAATATCATGACCCAACAAATATAATTTAAAGAGGAACCTACGGCAGGGCCCTTTAGGCTCCATTCTACATCCGTTTATTGACAACTTCCATTCATTTTTATTTTTTGGAGCTGGATAGTGTCTTATTTTGTAGCCTATCAATATTTTGCTGTCTTTTCATCCAACTTTCACGGTATAAGTGTAGCTAGGTTTAAATTTCTTTGCTACAAAATAGTAAATCAAATAATAATAATGCATATTTTTTGGCATGCGCGTTTCTCCTTTTCCTTTGTCGTTCGATTGGATTTGGTTTGTTTACTCATATTTTGCTATCTGTTCTTGTTGCATTTCTGTCATTTTATTCAAGGTATAATTCTGGCCACCCTGGCTGCCCTTAGCACGACCACCACAAGTTATACTTTACAACCGACAACAAATATCTGTATACAACATTTATTACTTCCCACACAGATTCATTGATATATTCATAACTTAATGCATCTTAAACAACAGACAAAGCAACTGACAATTAAGATGTTTGCACGTTCTTCCCATTAAGTCTTACAGTTTTACCGAAAAAGTCTAGTAAAGTCACAATACCTCGCTCCCATCAAATTTCTGGATTTCGTAATCTTGTTGGTTCCCGTTGTCCTTGCATATTTCGCAAAAGTTGAAATAACGACGTTTCTTGAAGCGAAAGCGATTTCCTCTTATGTTTATTTCTCCACAGTTATCACAAGATATGTTTTTATGTACATGCTGTCAAAGGAATATGAATAAAAAGTCCAATGATAGTGCTCACAGGAAGTTGCATTCAAATTTCGTTTAAGAGGTATAATGATAAAAGAAAATTGAATTCAAACTTAAGATACTTCACAGAAATACAGAGAAGACACTTGCATTTTCTTGAAGCAGTAATTATGCATCTGAGAAGTTATGGACCGTTAACTGGATTCCATTTAAACTTAAATAATTTCTTCGAACACTTGGAAGAATTTTGGAGTTACTTTCTAAAATATGCTTTGCTGAAACTCTCGTCTGTAGTATTATGTTAGCCTACTCAATAGCATACTTTGCCAGCATCTAAAAATTTATCGATTTCTAGTCTGAGCGCATCACAAGTTTAAGGAAAGCTTTTTCAAACTGAATACCGATCAATATGATTCACGGTTTAATATCATTAGTTCAAATTTAATTTTCAAACTACACAATAGCTATGTGAGAAGTTGATCCCAGTCGCCTCTATTTTCCATAGCACAGTCATGATTGCACAAGAATCAGTAGGTTTATATTGTTGGAATATAAAGAAAAGAAATCAAAGTAGTCCATGCACTTATCATTGCTTTGAGTTAATAATAATTTTCAAGAAGAGTATGTAAAGTCAGCTTCGGGTGAGCTGTTGATAACAACACAACTGCATCCGGTAAGTGGAAGATACTCATGGAGCAAGAGTCACCTATAACTAGAGTCGACGAGAGCGTGAATTGGAAGTGTATAAATTGTTTTGATATTCGTTACTATCTTTTCATACAAATTAAAGGCATAAAGTTATCAGAACTTAAAAAAATTGGACTACATCTTGTCATCGTAACCAAAATGCCAATTCCGGAACCACAACTTACTTCAGTACCATTGAATGAACGGAAACTGTGTTGGGAATGCTGACCCCTCTTCATGCACCCCTCGCAAAGGTTGAAGTAGTTGCACCTCGTACATCTATACCGAACACCTTTAATACGTTCTTCTTTGCATCCGTCACAATTAATGTAGCTGTGTACATACTATGAAATGAAGCGTCGGATTTATATAACACAGTTTCAGTGCAGGCTCGTAGGCAGACAAGCTACTCAAGGGGGAGGGGGTGATGACTACCTAAGGGAGGGGCGAATTTTTTTCAGTGAGGAGCGAGATGTGTAGAAACATGTTAAGCCAATTGCAACTTGAAATTTTCAAAAAAAATGCTAGGGGGACTTGCCCCTGCCCTGATCCCATGGCTACGGGATTGTTTCAGTGACACTATGAATAAACACAGCTGTAGGAAGTTCGTATTTATTAATCCTTTTTCAGGAAACAGAAATTATTGGTAATATATGCCCACTGCAAAGCAATAGATGTTATTGATATTTATTATATCCATGGAATTGATCACCAGTTTTTGGATACAGAGTTGTTGATATGTCGTGGTGCGCAGGGGCGTAGCTAGGATGAAATTTTTAGGGGGCCTAAGTATCAAATGGGGGGTCACTGCATTGATCGCCGTCCTTAATTCTTGCACATTTTATTAGGACACATACAATTTCTGGGGGACCTAGTAAACATCTGGAGGGCCCAGCCCCCCCTTCCCCCTCCCCCCGTAGCTACGTGCCTGTTGGTGCTGCTACATCACAGTAGTGAAAGGCAAATTATAGTGCCCTTTTAGCATTTAACAAAGTGGTGGAATGTTGGAATTTCTTTATCTTTTTCATGATGTCATGGGTACATAAGATGGTCCTCTCGGCAAGGATTGGATTCCAACAGTAACAAGCACCTCGTTGTCCTCGAACGAACATCAGACCCGTAGCCAGAAAAGGCACTGAAAGAGAGGGGGTGTGAGTTTCCGGGTGGAGGGATTTGTAAAGGTGAGGACGAAGTACACTAAAATGCATTACGGCAATATTAGGCTTTAATTTTGTAGGAGGCAAAAATTGTTTTGGGGTAATTCACCACCCTTGGTCTGTTTTGACTGACAATCTTCCACAATGCCATTCAAGCTACCGTCTGTGTTCATTCATATTGCAAAGTCCGTAATTCCTTTATTTTATAAGTTCTTGGCTTCCTGACCACGTGAAATAATCAATTTGACTTTGTAGTACTCGCTTTTGTAAAAAAAATCAGCCCCCTGGTACCTCGAGTCTTTTCTTGGCGGAGTTGGAGAGCTACATTTATACTTGAGAATTATTGCAGATAAGTTGTTTTACTAAACTTGAGAGACGCAATTCTCTCTACCATTTTAGTTATTAAGCAAAACGATTCAAATGTTTTGTTTTTATTCTTTACATATCACTATCCGCAAATGAATGCTATCAGTATTGCTGGCACTTTGTAATTCTATTTAAGCGTAAGATAAGAATAAATACATTCATTTTCATCAGGCATACATAGACTTTATTTATTCATATCTGATGATTTTGCAGAGGAAAGTTAACCAATGCATTGCCAAACATTGTTCATGTATCATACATCTTATCATTACAGCATGTAACGGTAGGTATTATGAAAAAGGTTTTTTATAAAACCTTACTTTTTTCGAAAGTTGAATGTAAAGTAAGAATAATTTCCTTACCTCAGTGCCATCAAACTTTTGCAGGCCGTGCTTCCAGTGTACATCTTTATCCATACAACGCTCACATAGAGTGACGTCCTTACACAATTTGCATCTGTAATAATTACCGATGATTTCTTTTGTTCCACAGCGTGTACAATTTGCGTCTGAACGGTGCTGTCATTTAAAAGATACAAACAAACATTTACTAGTATAGGTTTGTATACTTGCAATGAAACAAATCAAAAATTTGGAGTATTCATCATAAACAAACCTAAATGTTATTTTTTGTATGTATTTAATAACTTCAGCCTGGATAATTTCAACTGGAGAGGGATTTTACTTTGTGTTGGAGGGACTATCGCACAAACATGGCAGGAAATGCAGAATGAAAGATGAAATAATTTTGGTCACGTTACCGGCTTCGGTTACAAATTAATTCAAAACAATTGATCCCAGATAAAGCTCATGGTGATAGGGAGATAAGTCCAGTGGCGCTCACCTATTTGTCTTCCTATGTATCAGATCTGGATGGGATTTGCAATGTCACGAATATGAGTCGACACATTCCTGGCATTACCACCATCATCGGTGTTGTCACATGGCCACTCAAGGTAAAAATACTTAAATATCACTGGGTCTTTTGCACGTGTCGATTACGGCTATAGAGGGATTTCATGTGACGTCACTCGATTGGGATTGCCCGGCAGTGAAGGGCAAACACACTCGCGGCAAGGGTACACAACACACGCGCACATAACCATAGATAGGCCTACTACTGTGATAACAATGGACGCTTGCCCTTCAAACCAAAGAGACGCGCGATCATGTGACGTCGGTGAAACAACTCTACACGCCGCGTGTGGGCGGAGAAGAATGATGTTTGAGATTTTTTACTTACTTCGTGCCCATTAAACTTATTTAGATAATGTTGATGATGTACACCTCTCTCCTTACAACATTCACATAGATCATACAATTTACATTTCGTACACCTATAGCGAGGCCCTATAATTGGTTGTTCTTCGCATCCTTTGCATTTGTTGTATTCATGTTTAACCTAGAAAAATAAAGAGGAAATGGGACATATTAATGTGTAAATATGATTTGAGTGATCGACAGTGTGATTAGTTCCCCCTAATTCTATGTAAATCTATGTACAATCAGGTTGAACAGTCATCTTGACGGACGACAAGACTTTGCTGTCAAGGATCACATATTCTTTAATAAAAAAAAAACCCAGATTTGCAAATTGTCTCCAAATTAATGTCCACTTCTTAGAACTGTCTTCAATACCCCCAAATTTAAAACTCTTTTCAACAAACGTTCCCCGCCGGAAAAAAAATCTTTCTGGTAACCAGTCACCTTTGACGGGGATTCGGTTTACTGGCCAGTCGGTCAGAGGTCTCCCCCCCCCCCCCCCTTAACGAAAAAAACTGTGGCCGCGTCTGTAAACAATGTGAAAATAAGAACTATAGCTCAAGGAGGGCAGGATGCGTCTTTAGAGTGATATAAATGTTTATCACAAACTGTGCTTGCTACAGATTCAATATACTCCATATTTGATTAGCATGACAGATAGCCCTAAGTCTGGCAAATTTTATTGCTAAACAGCGGAAATACGAACTCATGTCCAGATATGTTCTCAAATCTTTTTTGAAGGTAATAGGAATAAAGCTGTTGAAGTTTACGTAAAACTGTTGTTTCCCATGCAGCCTTCATTTCAGTGGTACGGTATTAAAGGATAACATGCAACAGACATAAACAAAGAAGTACCAATATATGATTGTCATACTTCACTACCGTCGAATAACATCAGTTCACAATCCTCATGGTCGTCTCTATTCTTGCATATCTCACAAAGATTAAAGTAGTCCCGAAGTCTACATCTGTGCCGATTCCCTCTAATGTTGGATTCACCACAGCCGTTGCATGAGATACGTTTGTGAGGGAACTGTAAAGAATGTTTACAAAAGCAAAGGGTACACTGTAAAAGTAGACGTCTTCATTTTTTAACACATATATGGCGTTTAAGAATTAGAAAACGAACAACAAAATGGATAAGCACAGTAAATCACTGAACGAATATCAATACATGATAAGGATAATGACGTCAATTAAAGTGCACTCCGCAAACACGTTTACATGATTTATATGTATATTAATTTTTCTTTATTAAAAACAACTTGATGTTTACAGTAATCATGAAATAAACGCATAAACGTGTTTACGAGATGGCGTTAAAGTGGCGTCAATGTGTTAAAGTTGACGTTTTAGACGTTTAATTTGCTTATGTATTTTATTGTTTTTTTCTGTTACATAAACGCCAAGACGCGTTTATATCTGTTACAAAAAAGTGTTAATCAATTTTTACAGTGCACTCATGTTTTGAAGGAAGATACAATAGCTTGTCAGTTTCATAAGGTGAACTCATTTAACTTTCATGACACTTTTGAAGAATTAATGACTTCGAAAAAAGTCTCTGGAAATCATGGGAAGATTCAGATGTCAAGCGATGCTGCAGCAAGGATATTCCGACCCTCCTAGCCTTTTGAAAAGAGATTTTTGACTACATATACTCTCATGCATGGGAAATTAAACGGCGGTTCTCGGTGTATGGTTGTAGGCCATTAATATACCACCTATACCTCTTTATCCTCTGATTGCATGCTAAAAAGAGAAGAAAAATTCTCCGGGGTCATCCGTGATCCGCCTGGTGTATGTTATTCGGTGAGAATAGTGGTTTCCCAATCACGAATACGTTAAAGTAAAATAAACGCAACTATACTGAATGCTCTAAGATACATGGTGGGTGAACAGGACGATTTACGTGTAACGACATTGGTTAAAAGTGAACTTATCTTTACAACCTCAAAAGAAGGGTATTTAATTGAACCAATTGCAACCTTAACGTATCATACAGTGTTATTTTAGAAAAAAGTTAAACAGGCGAGTAGTTGAGGAAGTATTTTCACTAGCAAATCCAGGATCCATCACTAAGGTGGAGGAGAAGAATGAACGAGTGCTTTCCATACAGAATGAGCTCAGCGCCTGAGAAGCTATGTATTTGTAAGTCGTTTCTTTTTTGTTTGGGGGGGGGGGATTGCCCAGCGGAGGTGTGAGTTACGTGAACGGCTTCATCGGCACTAGTGGGGCCCACGGAAAACGCCAGGGGGCGAGACTAATAAACTAAGCTCGGTAAGCTCTGAGCCATGACATTTTTACAAATTATAGGAGGAAGAAAGAAGTAATTGACCCTCCTCAAATGTCATTTGATGTGGATAAAACACACCATTAAATCATGTCTGAAAATTTGACCATGCTTAGAACAGCGTGAATGGAACATGCAGTCACCCCATGCTGAAGTAATATGCACGCGTGTCGGAACCAGTGGCGGCACCAAAGGGGGGGGGGGGCGCAAGGGGCATTTGCCCCCCAGTCAGACGCTCTGCCCTCAGATGCCCCACTCAGCTCCAGTAAAGTGGCCTGACGGGAGGGATAGCCTAACACATTGAAATTATTTGGAATCGTTGCATTCGATGATGTCTTACAAAACAAAATATACCTGTCCTGAGGCTTAACTGTTTACCAAGAGATATGCTAAAACGTCAGAGCTTCCTGGGGCTTCGCGACCTGGACCCCCACTAGGGACTCAAAGGTCGGTCCCTGGACCCCAAACACTTAAAGGTATAGTGGTCTGGCGGGAAGAATAGCCTAATACATTAAAACTAAAATATATCCAAATATAACCAAAATATATCCATCCTGAGACTTAATTTTTCACCCACAGATATGCTAAAACCTCAAAGCTTCCGGGGGCTTGGCCCCCTGTACCCCCACCAGGGGCCCTAAGACGGGCCCTTGGCCCCACCCGCTTAAAGGTACAGTAGCCTGACAGGAAGAATAGCCTAATACATTAATATTATTTGGAATCTTTGCATTTGATGATGCATTACGCACTAAAAATATCCTTCCCGAGACATAATTTTTCACTCAGAGATATCCTAAAACCTCAGGGCTTTCAGGGGCTTCGCCCCCTGGCCCCCACCGGCAATTTGCATCTGGACCCCACCTGGACCGCACCAGGGGCCCTAGGGGGCCCCTGAACCCCATCCGCTAAAACTCGCTCTCGATTTTGCGCTACGCGCGAAAGTTTTTGCCCCCAACATTTTCTTTTGCCCTCCATTTGCCCCCCACTTTTAAAATCCTGGTGCCGCCTGGTGCCTGGTGCCTGGTGCCTGGTGCCTGGTGCCTGGTGCCTGGTGCCTGGTGCCTGGTGCCTGGTGCCTGGTGCCTGGTGCCTGGTGCCTGGTGCCGCCACTGGTCGGAAACATGGATGGTCATATTAAATTATTGAGCGTTTTTGTTACGGAATCGCTAATTTTATGCAAACTGTTAAAATTCCTTGGTTTGCCTTCAATATCTATTTGGTATCAGTATGAAAAATTCTTGTGAGGGAAACGAAAAAGAGATTTGTAAAATCTAACTGATGATTTCAAAATAAATTCCGGTGGCTGCTTATTCCATTCTAAGTTTACTAACAAACACGAAAGTAAATGTTTCAAATTTTGCAAAACAAAGCAGTTTTGAAGCAATTTGGTATTAAATAACAGAAGTATATTGTTCTTTCTGAGATCCACAATTAGTTAAATGCACAATTTTAACTTTGTTTTTAAAATTCGGGGAGAGGGCAGCCATCTGTGCCCCTTGTATACCTTTTTTAGTGACTTTGGATGTTATGAAGCTTAGGCAATTATTAAGTACTGTAGCCAATTATTAAGTACTATAGTATCCTTCCATAAGCTGACAATATTGCTAAAAGCATGTTTGTCCAGCTCCAAAGTTCCACTTTTCTCCGTGCAATTGTATCTATGAACAATTAATCGATCTGAGCAGATTCTAATTCAGAAGCCTAAACAAATTTGAAAAAATACTACAAACATATGCTTAAAATTCTCTTCAAGTTCTCAGGAATTTGTTTTCAAACCTGCACTTTTTATTATCTCTTTTCTTACCTCAGTTCCTAGAAATTCTTGGTATTCGTGATGTTTGTCTTCTCGTCGTTTATAACACTGCTGGCAAAAGTTAAGATACTTGCAAGTTTTACATCTGTACCGTATACCCCGGATGTCTTGTTCGTCACATCCAAAACAGGAAATGAATGTGTGTGCGACCTGTTGAAATGATACTGATGCATTTAAACTTATGTTGCGTTATATCTTCTTTAATATGGATTTTCTGAATACTAGTAGTTATCCAGGCGAAATTTTAGGAAGTTCCTAGACATGTTCCTAGCCATGACCTTTTCCTTCCATTGGGTACTTGATAAAATTCAGCTTAGTTCAAAGGTAAATCAACAACTTCGGACAAATCTGGTAAGTGGCATAAATCACAATAACTCATGAAACCTTTGAACTTATACTTGGAAAATTTTCGGATTTCAATATAGTACTTCTCCGATGGGTTTAGCGTTGGTTATTTCTTTTTCCGTTGCTAACTTTCCTCACTTAACCTTGTTATAAACGATTTGTTATATATTGTTATCACAGAGTGCATATATCTTTATGCCTAGTGGGGTTTCTACACACTCTCTTCCACCTCATATACACAATGCTTTTGTTAATTAAAATTCTTGTCATGTTTGTTCTTATGTGTGCATAATTGATTTGATATTAAGCAAATGCCCGAAATGGAAACGAAACGTAATACACCCCGTTTAGGCTTATGGAATGTAGGACTATTAACCAAATAGACTGTATGCATGTGACTCACAGAACAGAAATTGCGCCCTCGACAGAGATAAGCACGAAACATTACAACATACACCAACTTTAATAATAGTAGGCTAATTCGCACCGATCGGAAGCGCGCTGAGGTGTACGTGGGCTTGCAAAGGCTGCGTCTTGCATACAATATGTGTACCAAAGTCATGTACCTTTTCTAGCTGCCTTCATTGCAGTGCCAGATTAACTCCATGGCAGAACCGGCATATGCCGGGGCCCCGCGCTTTGGGGGCCCCCGCGGGAATTGAGACCTACATTATTTTGATTTACTGGTTGTCGGGCTTACGTTTTTATGTGTGTGCACTTTTGCCATGCCTTAACACTATCTGGCATATAATGTATAATAACTGTCATGTATCACTGTATAATGTGTAAAAGCAACTATTAGTTATTAGCGGTTAAAAGCTAAAATTTAATCTGTTGAGTGTTATTAATTTTGTGTAAGCGGGTGGGCGAGGGGGAAGGAGGTTAAACTTGTAAAAGGGGCCCCGCTATAGAAAGTGCCGGGGCCCCACACAACGCTAATCCGGCCCTGCTTCATTGTTCTCTAAGATGACGTGGGGTGAGGTCAATGCATAGGTCCTATTGGTCAGAGTTAGGATGCAAAGATTATTCGAATTCAATTGGGCTAAGAGTCAACTAGCCTACGTAGCGCCTCTGTGGCTGCCGCCCCTTTTGTAGGCTGCCGCCCCTCAGAGCCTGCCGGCGATAGCCATAAATTCCTTTCACTGAGCCTCAAAGTTGATGAACTTAATATTCATGAGCATGAACGGCAATTGGTCCATTCCTGAGGTAGGCGGTGCTCAATGACTGCTACGTTGACCACAATTTCGTTTAAACCAAAATACATTTCGTCCGTTCAAGCTTCTAATTTAGATGAAAGTCTTGATCATGGACAGTCTCTTACAAACAATGACAACTGATATCAAAGAGTTCGTTTAGAAGCTGACAAATAATCTTCGGTTGAAAGATATCGAACAGTCTTTTCTCGTGGCTGAGTGGTAGGTTGTTATTAATTAGTTGAGGAGTCGCTGTACTGTGTGTATGCACACACGGTGCCAGGTTATACCAGGGTTGTGTCGAGTTGCATTGACTGTGACTCTACGTACTGTTGCTTCATCCAATCACCTTAGAGCTATGTAAATGAAGTTTGCGTTGGATTTCTACGCAGATGAAAGGAATTTGTTTCCAAAGCCTGCGGACGTTTGTTTTTTCGCAGCGATGAGCTGAACGAAAAAACTTCGTCCGCTCCGCGGGGTAAGAGTCAACTGTCCTCTTCTCCAAGTTATTAACTTTAGAGTGAAAATTCTTCAAACATCAATAAGATTTGGAAATATGTGGGATGCCAGTCTTGCAAAACACAAAGTAATGTAATCTGTGCATACTGATTGAGGGGACAGGTTGGACTTTAAAGCTTACCATTAGAGCCGGATCTACTTTCCTTAGTCGATGATGGTCATGCACACCATTCTCTTTACACCAGTCGCATATGTTGTAATAAAGACAGACTTCACATCTGTATCTTGTTCCACGGATATTCTCCTCTCCACAATTGTTACAGCCAATGTGATAGTGCACTACCTGTACATAAAAAGAAAAACATGAGTCTGGATAGTCTAACTACCTGGTCATTTGCTAGTTCTCTTGATACTATAATGGCTTATATGGTATTCAATTTGCCAGTAAGGAATTTCGTCAAATACTGAGAAGAAATCAATCTCAGTGTATTTCGAGTTTCCGCAGATGTTGCTCTTAACCTATTGTTATGGATTCTTTGTATATGTTTCATATAATACGGATTCTATGTAACTATATGTCTCCTATACTATGCAGTTGTGTTCTCACATGGTGGTAAGTTCACAAAACAGAACAAACATAAAGTGCACATTGCCAAATTTTTAGTCTTAAATATCAGCGTTACGTAGCAACAAATTTCCGTTTTCAATCAACCGTCGGTGGAGCCCTTGAGATGGCTGTTGCATCTCCCTAGGCATATTTACGAAGATTCCAATTTTTCTAAATGCAATTCAAACTGCATTTAATTAACATAAATTCAACCAATGTCGTAAGTCTGATTCGCCAGTTATACGTTTACCGGTCAGACAGTGTGGCAGACTGGTAATATGTGGGTATGGCCTTGAGCAATTTGATCTCAACAGAATCCATTGAGGCTTTTCTCAGGAGATGCACTTGACACTTTCTTTAGAATTGGGAAACTTGCTGGAAGTAAATTGTAGGTTGAATCATTATTGTGAGGGATGAGATTTGTTGCCCTTAAAATGCTAATTTTAAAGTCAGGGACCAAAAAAAAAAAAAAAAAAAAAAATGGAACCAGGAGCCGACAAGCATCGTTTCTGGATTTTTTATTGTTGGCATAATGTATATCCTACCAGACAGGAACGTTGTCGTTAAATATATTCCTGTCTCATGCTATATTGACTGCACTGAAAGATGTAAATTTTACACCCCACTATTCTATTGTCTAAGTGGGGTATAACATGGTAAAACCCGGTATCCTAAAGGCATTCAAAATGCAAGAAACTTTCAAATGCATCTATGTGAAGGATATTTGTGTCTATCTATCTTGTCGGGAGATCATTTCGTCAACTGAAGTGTGCGCGGGTAACATATAGATAACATACAGATATATACAGGCTCAAAACACTCCTCTTCCTATCAACGCGCAAAGCTTCTCGACCACTTAATTGCTGCTAGTGATGACTCATACTCGCTGAACGTAAGCTGTGTGGTGTGACCCAGATTGTAGCAGACAAGTGGACTTTAAGGCAGACATTAAAAAGCAGTGGCCACACTTTCTGTGCATGAACTAAGCAGACTTTGGAATAAAACAGAAGCTCCTGAATATATCAAACCAAAGTATTACCTGCAGTTTACATTTATTAGCTGGCCATAAAGCAATTTTTCGGTCACCTCGATGCTCAGAATACTCGCCTTTCCTAACGTTATAATGGGATGTTCCAATTTCAAACACTTGGGCCATAACGAACACGGCCCGTTGCTTTTAAATCGCATTTTTATACACCTAAATACGACCAAATGCCTTTTAATTTCATTATTTTGTTCAGTATACTCCCTTGCTGAATCAGTATAAGACTTACAATCATAACTAATCAAAAAGGAGCAGAATCGTAATCAAAAATTCCTCTCTCGTATTGCCTGGCTCGCCGTTTCACACAGTGCGGGAATTATAGCTGCTGTGTGACGTCATGCCAAAACAAAGGAAATAAAAGGATGAAGGATTGCAATTTTTTCTTATTCGAACAAGTGCCTACTGTTCCGCCTTATAAATCATAATGAAATCAATAACAAACAAAAGTTCAGAAGTTCATTTTTCTAGGTCAACCCACCCCATTCAATTATGATACGGGAAACAAAAGTAATGGAAGTAGGAATACTGAGTTGCATAGTAAATAGGCCATTTTCTTCAAAACCTCCACTGAATTTCACTCAGATTATTTTCCTTTTCATAAAACGTGCCTACTGTAGAGCACTTCTAATGTTGTAAAAATTACCTACATGCAAATGAAACAAATTTTTCTTTTCAAATTTGGAAATCAGAATTTTTGGCTAATCAAATGGCTACTTCACACAGTTAAACAAACCACCCTAGTGGCTGTGAAACATAGGAGTGCTTTATTCCGATATGGTACAACTATGAAAATACAGTAACAGTTGACCATTTTCAGGAGGCCAATTTATTCGTCTTGTTCTTAAATGAGTTTCTTTTCAAAATTCACAAAAAAAAAACACACTGTTGTTAGTGGTTGATTATATGGAAGTTACTGAAGGAAGGATTTCGGAGATTTCGGAAAGAGGCTTTCACTAAGATCATTTCGTCAAATGAAGTCTTGAAGTCTTAAAAATAAAGTATAAGCTATGTCTCACCTCTTCTCCCCGTATTACTTGAAACTTGTGTCGAGGGTGCTTTACTCTATCCTTACAGCACTGACATAGGTCATAATCATCACATACCCTACATCTATAGCGGATTCCAACAAGAGGGTTCTCACCACATTCGTCACAAATGACAGAGAAATGTTCAATCTGTACGACAAGATGAGTAAATAAATCCAAATAAAATGAGACATTAATGATAAGTACAGAACGACATGACATAAAAGGTTTCCAATAATAGGGAATCATTGCAAACGGATGTGTGCATGTTGAGGCAATGGTTTGTAGGTGTATTAGGCAATGAAGATGTTTTAAATGTTACTCTTAATCACGCATTGATGAAGTTTCCAATAATTGTTCAGCGTACCAAGGTACCTCCACGCTACCCGTCAGGGGCAAATTTTGGGTGGCACGGCCTACGGACCTGACCAAATGCTAATTTTTAATGCAACTTTTCGAAAGGATTCAATGAATATAACAACAGAATGTTACCCTCAACAGTCGCGGATCCAGACATTTCGAAGGGGGGGGGGGGGGCTGAAAGCCCCCTTGAATATTCTCCTAGATTAGCATTATGCTAATTTTCGCGTATTTGTTATGGTTGATGTGGCGAAAGAAGGGGGGCTTAGGCCGGGAAAGCCCCCCCCTTGGATCCGCGCCTGCTAAATTTAAGATACTTATAAGGGGACGTAGTCTACAACGTAGTACTCCAGAGACTGAATAATCTCATTCTCGGAGAGTCCGAAGTCCCTGTTTTGAACCAATGAGGAATTAACTGTACATCAGATTTCAGAAATCTCACTTTACTTCGTTCCAAGTAATCAGAACAAACCGGGGACTTTTGTTCTTTCAAACAAATAGAAAGTCATCCGATGTGACAATGTGTTCTATAACGCCGTTCTTAAATTCATTTTATTTGAGTTTGAGTTTTATTACTTTGAACATTTAACACCGGCCATAGAAATATATACAGAGTTATTTTTGTCGTTCTGAATGTTTAGCCACTAGCTCCTTTTCTCGAAAAAGCAGTTGAAAGCATATTTAAAATAAATATGTGATAATGATGTATAGGCTACACTTGGTTACAAAAGGGTGCGTATGTACTTCCTTGTTTCCCTTCTACAAAGACTTCCAATATTATGCTAATTGCGCCTGTTTGAAGGGCAGATGAAAACATAGAGATGTAAATGCCACCTGTACATCCTGATGTAAATGCCACCTGTACATCCTGATGGCACAAACGAGCATGAATGGGTTACCTCTTTTCCATGAAATTGACAGAATTCGTGTCCTTGGATGTGTCTTCCGTTCTCTTTGCAGTGTTCGCAAAGGTTGAAATATGGACAGGCTTTGCATCTAAATCGTACTTTTGTAATACTTTCTCCACATGCGTTGCATTTAATAAAGCTTGCAAGAAATGAAAACAGTTACAGTATATCTTTTAAGTCTCAAATGCAAAGTTTACAGAAATAGTACGAACAATAAATTCATCTCTTCATTTTTCTCGAAGTTTCATTGTAATTTTCAGTGCCTTATTTTGTTACTTCATGTATAAATGACCTCAAGATCATCAATCATTTTCTTAAGGGTGGATCAAATATTTACCCAGCTAGATTGAGGAGAGGTCTGAGGAGAAAATTGAGCAGTGTTGATACGACTTCCAGATGCGCTTTTGTGTAACGTCCGTGAGGACGACACTTTTCTCTGCCCAGTAGTGGTTACCTTAGAGGTACGTATTCCATAAATAAGGGCGACAATTTACGGGTGCCGTTCTCAAGATATTATATGCTGATTCAGATATTGCTTCAATATTAAATACCTTATACAATTCTAAATAAGGAAGAGAACATTTCGACCTACCTCCGTTTGGAATTTTCTATTGGATTTGCTAACTTCCTGCCATCTTCTTTTGCTCTTTCCCTACCGGACTTTTCAGTGGATGAACGGAATGAAGACTTGAAACCTTTCACGGTAACTGCCATTACTGCAAGCGTCATGACTACCTGTGCAAAGTTCATCGCAGCCTGTTTGTGGAAATTGAAAGATCGAAAAACTTCAAATTAAATATAATAATGATTTTTCTCCTCAAACTATTGAAAAAAATTCCTGTAAGGGGTACATGTGCTATTTCCACCAATACTTGACCGTACACTGGCAGACGGGAGGAAGTTTTAGTGCTTTCCTTTTTTGAGAAGGGTGATAGCAGCTTAATTGTATAAGCTAAGGTAATGACTGGGTAGGACCTGTACATACAATGTCCCATTCATACCTTGGCAGCGCACAGTCAGATCCGAATCACTCAAGCAATAATTTTTCGACCCCCATAACATCTAGGTAACTATTAATTGACCCCTTTGAGCCTCAATGAATAACCGGTTTGCTAGTTTTGGCAATTTGAGCATAAAACGTTATGAGATATTTTTCCGTAACAGACTTACAACCAACAAAATACAGAGCTTTGACTTCGCCCGAACACTAGAAGGCACCCCTTTGATCCCCTCTCTTGGATCAGAAACAGAGAACTGATATCAAAATATTAACGCAAATAATTTCTACTTAAGATTTAAGGAAAAAACTTTCTTTAGCATCGCATGTGGTCACAGATATCTAAAATACTGTTGATGATTGATAAAAGATCGATCTACATACTTTTTTCCAGTATTAACAAATAGGCCTAGATGTAATTCATATTGAAGTAGCTAGATTTTTATGAAATGCATATGAAAAGTAAACTGCATGTTTGAAGAAAATGATATTTTACTAACTTAAAAGTAACATACCGAGCTCTGATCGTGTCTTCTGAATCGATGTCCTTCTTGTTTACCTTTTTCTTTGCAGCTTTCACAGAGGGTAAATTTGCAGTTGGGCTTACTGCAGGTGAAGAGAATTCCTTTAACGTCTTTTTCTCCACAATCACTACAATTATATCCCTCGTGTTTGAGCTAGAATAGGGACAACAGTACTTTTTTAATCAACATTAATTCATCATTTATTGCTTGATTTGTATGTGCCATCCAAACAATTTTATTTTGATTTTATATTTCAAAAAGAAAAAAACAAACTGTAATTCAATCCTAACTATCCTTACCTCAAAACCATAGAATTCTCTAAATATATGTCCTTTGTGAATTCCACTGTGCTTGCAGCTCTCGCATAGGTTATAGTTATGACAAACCCTGCACCTAAACCGACTGCCCAGAATTTCGTCTTCTCCGCACCCATCACACTTATAGTCGTGAATTTTCTGTAATTAAATGTCGCAAATTAGGGGGTTGTATTGTATAAAGATGGTTATGAAATACTTCATTCTATTCAAAGTTATATTATCCTTGCGATAGAACATATTTTATAGTTTGATGAAGTACGTCGTGGTTTTCCCGAAAATCTAATTACTGCATTTGTTTCTTCCTGACCATAGGCCTGCACCTGTTACCGATTTCCTTTGGTGTAATATTGTGCGACTATCTCATCTTGAATGCTGCGGTTCCCATGCCCGTGAATCATTTCTGTATGATTCAATGCTCGACATTTAGCAAATTTGATGCAATAAGAACTATTTCCGGTCACTTCTAGGATTAGGCCTGGAATTAAAGCTACAAGGCTGATGCTTTAGTTTAAAACAAATCCACTACAAATTATAATAATCCTTACTATGCAAAAGTTTGGAATGGAATCTTGCTACTGGCCTATTGAAACCGAAGACGATGAAACATAAAATGTTTACACTTACCAGCCAAACTTTGCCTTTCAGTTTACACCAGCAGTCTCGTTTTGCACCTGCGTCTGACCCCTTTGCAAGATAGAATACTGGAGAATGTGTAAGGGTATCACGTAAGAATAATTAGTAACAATCAAGTATAATTTGTATTGTCAAATTCAAGAAATAAAAAACACAAACACACACACACATACGGCCATACTATTCCCTCGCTTGAAGAATTGCTCAAGCTGTGGCCAGTACAAAACTTCCAACAAAACTGTATCACACAATGTGGCTTACTATGAGGAACAAAAAGATCACAATACGTTTGCGCGTTGCGTTAAGTAATTCATATCTCTGTGGCAGAATAACCTGTAAGGATGTGAGTCAGACTCATGGATGGCATACAGAACCGTTGTGATCAATATCAGTTTGGGAGTTTAGGCACACCTTATCACCATGTGGGACAAAGCTTCGAACTGGGGAAGTCTTTTCAGTTAATGAGAAAATACCTTCGAATATTGATCTCTCTCCCTGATCAAACATCAACTCAACCATGAAAATAAATACCTGAAACACCTCTTCTTCCGAATACTTCCCAGAAAAAGTCTGGCTTTACGCAGCCTTTAACGGTTAATCTGTAGACAACAAATAAGACGAGCAAACAATTAGTAATGTTTTAAGCAGTATGTACACAAAAATGCACAATGCTTCGAGATATTTTTTATGATACATTGGTCTATCACTTAAAGTCGCTGAAACTTTATAAACAAGAATAAAAGTTCGTGTGAGATCATACCAAAGCCACGTGATTAATCTTTTTCAACAAATATTTCACATATCAAGATAGACTGTGGTATATGTCTTAGTAGTTCTTACATGCAACTGGAAATCGTTGAAGTTCCTCCTTCCGTTTTGAAACTGGATTACATATTTTGTGATTATTGATATAAACTGTTTAAATAATGCATGCACTTACACAACTGTTTGAAGACTGAGACACTCTTTAAGCCAGGACGAAATATTAACTTTTGGCCACTCATCAAAAGTAATGGATTGTACAGTTGGTAAAGAACTCAAGAAGACCCCATTCTTCAATATCAGGGTGTCACCTTTGCAGTTGGCTATCTCCGATAAATAGAGGTGTCTCAGGGTCATCTGGAAAGAACGGTTGCATTTACTTAACTGATCAAGACACTAATAAGGTTGAAAATATACACATTCAACTACTTACATACTAACTTTGCCTTCTATCAGGTTTTATTAGACTGTATTATGGAGCGTTTATAGGCGAATTGACGTAGTTAGCTTAAATGGTACATTCAAAAACTGCTTGGAAGTGGAGCATAATGCCCCCCACCTGTCTCCCTTTCAGTTGGTGGTGTCATATACTTTTATACTAGTGAGCTAAGGAAACGTATCTAAAACAGAAATGTGATATTGCATGTAATAGTTTGACACTCCTAACTCACAAAAATATATTACACACACCTCTTTTTTTTGTTATGTATCTCAACAGCGACGAATACGCAGTGTTTACAACTGTACTACTGGTATAACCGTTAAATGCAATCCGTCTGTCACATATCCTGGAAACCACGTCGTTCAACATATCTTTGTCTGATTTCTTGCTGCCATGCTCTATGAAACATAGTGCAAAAATGTCGAGGCTCCCTACTTCCAGGAGGTATTCCAAGATAGGCTTAGTTACATCCATGTTTCTTCCACACGTGAATCGTAGAAGATATTGTAAATCATCTGGGTCGATATCCCTTAACATCTCTCGAAAAACCGCCTTCCCGGCATAAGTAGCAAAGTGCCTAGCTCCAAACCATTCTTGGAACAAGTGATGAACAAAGTTTACCGACTTGGAATTGAAATCATTATCACTGATGGATCCGTCAAAATTTATTGGACTCTCTTCTTCAACCTATATGCCGCTTGATACCAACATATCATAGTTGGGATAACTGAGTAGTTCTTCCTTCTCCCAGGTCATTACTTTAGAAGGAGGTAGAGGAGATTGGAAAGCAGTCTTCTCAATTGATGCAACGCTACTATCGTATTTTTGGAGACTTAGTTTCTTTTCTTTATGATGAGCCATCATTCCAATGATAAGATGCTTAAATATGGCTGTCTCCGTCTCAGATTTCAACTTTCTGTCATTTACAATGTCGTCTCGTAAAATATGAACAATTAATGACATAAAGAGCGGTATTTCGCATAAACCTCGCAGGAGGCTATTTTCTTTGATCGATTTTATTACTGGCTCGCAAACTGAATCATTCTGATATACTTTGTGTACATACGTTTTCCATTGCGTTTCCCCGAACTTCTGTAATCTAACCCTTTCAACATCACACTCTTCCAGGTCAGGTAAGCAAGAAAGACGAGTTGAGACAATTTTCTTGACATTTGTAATCATTTCACCTCTAAGACTGTTCATAATATCTGACTCCCTGAAATTTGCATCTTCTATCCCACCAGGATACTCATTGAGCCCATCAAGCGCTAGTATATTTTGTAGATCATCTTTCGCGGTTAGTATATACTCGATGTCTTTCTCTGTCAATTGAATTTCTTTAGGAACGAGACTTTTAAGAATCGACTCGTAGAGCGACGTTTCTCTTTTAATATTTTTAACCAACAAAAGAATGAAGATTCTAACTTTGTCCATCGGTGGTAATCCTTTGCACCACAAGTTTGCAAGGTGGTAAAACAAAGTCGTTTTTCCACATCCGGGACCACCTTCTATAATGATGCAATTTGCTTGTTCTAACTCACTATGCTGCAGTAAGCCTTTATAGCTATCGATCTTCTCCCAACTTGACTCCTCTGCGTCATCTTTAGTCTGGTCTAATAATTTGATACCAATTTCAACGAAGGTTTCGTTTATATTAACTTTTCTTGACCTTTTCTATGGGATAGGGAGGGTTGTTTTGCACATGTCTCTGTACTTTTCCTTTAGACATTCTATAAATATGGAAGATTTTTTATTGGTCTCCAAAACTTCAGGTATTGTATTAAATGCTTCACTTCTGTCTCCATCATTGTCTTGGGAAAGAAAAAAATAGACAATTTGAAGAAGTTGTATGGATATCCCAACGAGTTATAGTAAACTACCATCAGTACTACAACCAATCGTCTCGATAAACATTAGTCCAGAAGATGTTTGCATCGTCGGGTTTCAAAGGACAACCATGGTCTAGAATTCATCGCTAACACTAATTTTATAGTTGTTTGACCTCTTTTGCTTTTATATTGCCAATCTTACAAAAGTTGCTATGTACTTTGGTCCATCCCTTGGACTTATCAGCATAGTTAATACTTGACTACGAAGTAAATATCTACATACCTACAGGTAAGGAAGTGACATATTCTGCTAGGTCACGTCTACTGTTGGTCCGTAAAACTCCGGCCAACGTTTGATTCGTTGCTTTGTTTTGTTCCTGATGTTTCCAGGCTAACACCATCTTATATTTTGCTTCATTTACTGTCTTGTTATCATCCTTGATACTATAGAGGTCAAAATCGGAAAGACAAAGAGTCCGTCCTACGAATTTCCATTCACCAGCCAACTTCTTTGCTACATGCTAGAAAAGGCCAAAAGTTACTTGTTATTAAACTTTGCCAGTACATCATGATGGTAACTCAAATCTGCTTTGAACTTTTTCTCAGTAGAAATTCTCTGTTACTTGGTACAAACATGTTGCCCCTTAAGTATGTAGAAAGGTCTGCTACAACAGTCCGTTGGGATACACTTACTGATATTTACCCCCCACCCCAAATGATTTGATATGCATTGCTACGCAATAGTAGTCTATAGTAAATGCTACCAGTAGTGAGAAGACTTAATACAAAGACCAGTTTAAGGCATACTTGGTATACTGCATTTAGCAAACCGAATAATTCAGATTAAACGATTGAGTGCATTATGTATATCAGAATGCATTATCTGCCAGGAAACAGATTTTTCTGTCTCCAGGTTACCTGGTTACAATTATAGAAACAGTCACAAATTAATGTACTCAGAATCATATAATATTATACCAAAGAACGTCAGAGGTGTTCTTGGTCCTGCCCACACTCAAATCTGAACACTTTTCTGAACCAAAGTTTTAATTCTTGTTTTTTACGAGCCTCCGTATTGAAAAAACCTGCCATCAAAATAGTAAACTTCAAGTCGCGGACGCTGTGGTTAGGTGTGTTAAAATGTTCTGCAACAGGGAGCCCAGTGCTTTTGTTGCGAATGCTGGCTTTGTGATTATTGAATCTAAATCTAAATTTGGAGGAGGTTTCATCAATATAAGAGATCGTGGGACACTTTTTGCACAAAAATAAGTAGATAACATTAGTTTAGATGCAGCTGCAGGTAATGATTGTGTCGTAGGGACTGATTGTGGAGTAGGTATTGGATCTTTGTCACCTAGGCTAACTTAGAATAATCATCACAATAAGCCACCTTTAGTCTATCTATGCTGACAGAAGTTTTACGTCCATTAATGTTAATAGTAAACTGCTTATCCTTTCTATCAAGGACTTGATACGGGCCAGAATATGGTGCCTCTAGTGGTTTTCTGACACCATCACTACGTAACCATACATGTGTACAAGTATCTGGGTCTTTTGGTTGGTAAGTAGTACGTGATGTAGGCCTAGTTAGAACTGGACGCAGCTTAGACATATGAGCTCGTAATCTGTCAACATAGGCGCTGTCTGGTACAACGGACTGGTGGGATGGCTCTATAAGTTCTGGTAAAACTAAGGTAGTACCAAAAACCATCTCACCTGAACTACACTGACTGTCAGACTTAAAAGCCGAGCAGATTCCTTACAGCACAAGGGGCAAAACTTCGGTCCAAGCATGAGGTTGTGCATGGGCCTTAATGGAACCCTTTAAATGGGGATGGCATCGCTCTACCAAACCATTAGCGATGGGGTGGTATGCTGTGGTTCGGAACCTACGAAATAATTGGCTACCTCTGTCAGTAGTAATATGATCTGGCACACCAAACGTTGAAACCCACCTGCTAACGAAAGCTATGGCAACCGTTTCAGCAGTAATGTCTGAAATGGGGATGGCCTCAGGCCAACGTGTAAATCTATCAATAATAGTTAATAGACACGAACACTTATTAGAAGGGGGTAGGGGTCCGACGATGTCCATATGTAAGTGGGAAAATTGTCTACCAGGTGATTCAAATGACCCTGATACACTTTGTGTATATCCATGGATCTTAGATTGTTGACACCTAAAAGATGACTTCGACCATTTATTGATATCACGATTCATGTTTTCCCACACATAACGGCGGGAAATTAGTTTCCTGGTAGCATCGATTCCTGGATGTGCTAAATCGTGTAGTGAATGGAAGACAGCGCGTCTGAACTTAGAGGGACATAAGGCCTAGGTACACCGGTAGAAACATCACATTTGACAGTTTTGTTTGATCCAAGTAAGGGTACGTCCTGAACCTTCAAGGAAGACGATTGTAATGCTGTGATAGCTTATCGTCTTTCTGCTGTTCAGACGCAATGTCTTCTAAATTTAACGTACTGTTAGAGGTAACAGTACTGATAGTACATGCGCTGCGAGACAATGTGTCCGCGACAGTGTTCTGAGCGCCCTTAATGTGCCGGATATCGGCTGTAAATTGGACTATGTAATCAAGCTGCCTGATCTCTCGAGGCGAATGCCTATCAGTCAGAAGTCACAAGCTTGTTTCTTACCATATTTAGAAACAGGTACGAAACTCACGTCAGCCCCAGTGTCTATTAATTATTTAGTGCCTGTGATACGATCACGAATATAAAACTGGCGACTCTTATTTTGCCCAGACAAGGTAGTCGCCTCTACTCGCTGGCGTTAGAGTTTGACTGATGAAATGAACATGGGGGTACACAAAGTCTGGCTTTATCCCCCATCTCCAATGGTAATAACAGTCCTTACTAGCATGTGGTGAGTAAGACCTACACCTACGAACCCTGGACTTAGATGAACTGCGTCTGGATGGGCTGCGCCCACGTGTAGCAGGTGTTTGCGCCTGTAACTGACGTGTAAGTGCGTGAACCTTAGTTAGTGCCGCTATCTGGGCTTCCAAATCAGAGGATCCTCTATTGGAGGATTCTGATGATGTAGCTGCAGGTTGTGTCGTAGCTGATGCTACTGTACTAACGGCTGGGTTAGAATGTACCTCAACGATTTGCCTGCAATTACTGCCAGTCGTTCAAGTGTGACAGTGTCACGCATCGAAGCTAGTATTAATTCGGCATTAGTTGGTAGCGCTGTAGGAACAGCTGTTTTAAAATACTTTCGCCTAGTGTACGGTCACCTAGTAGTTGCCTCATACAGCGTAATAACTGGCTAGGTTTACAACTGGTTACGTTTGGTCAACTCCGCTCTAAAGGCTTATACTGATCCCGAATTGAAGGGTTAATATTAATTAAATCCCTAACTTCTAGTGCGTACTCAGGAGTTAGTGCCGCAACAACATAGGCATATTTAGTTTGTTCCTGAGTTATTTTTGGTTTCGATGAAAAGAGAAACCTATGCAGTCATGATGGCGTGTGTATGTATGTATGTGTGTATGTTCGTGTGTGTGGGTGTATGGGTGCACTCGCGGTGTGTGAGCGATCCTGTGGCTATGGGTGCACTCAGCAACATGTCCTTAACAGGACATGGTACAGCCGGCGAGAGCTCCGCTCTCGCACGTCTTTCCTAGCTCACGCGGAGCTCGAAACTGGCGTAGCTGCCCGAAAATTCCGTCGCTGCAATGAGAAGTCTCGTGCGGCTGCACGTGCCTGCCTTGGCAAGCAGCCCGCCCTCCAACACGTATGTCTGCTGGGTTAGTTGGAGGTCAGTAAGGCTAATGGGGAAATCCCGCGAATTCCTTACCGGTACATTTCCCGCGTACCGCTAAGGAAGCGAGGGTGAGTATGTGTGTGTGTGTGTGTGGGTGTGTGTACGTGTGTGTTTGTGACACTTTACTTGATTACACGATATCTCAAGAAGAAAAACTCTGACAGTTCTCAAAGTTGGTAGGTAGATGCCCCATATTCAGAAAAAGGACCCTATTGTTTTTGGTGGAGGTCAAAGGTCATTTGGGGTCACCAGGGGTCAAACTCTGAAAACCTTGTTTACACGATATCTCAAGGTAGGAAGCTTGGATAGTTTTCATACTTGATGTGTGGATGCATTATGGTAAGAGAAAGGATCCTATTGTTTTTGGTGGAGGTCAAAGGTCATTTGGGGTCACCAGGGGTCAAACCGTGAAATCCTTGTTTACACGATATCTCAAGGTAGGAAGCTTGGATAGATTTCATACTTGGTGTGTGAATGCATTATGGTAAGAAAAAGAACCCTGTAGGTTTTGGTGGAGGTCAAAGGTCATTTGGGGTCACCAGGGGTCAAAACCAGAAAACCTTGTTTACACAATATCTCAAGGTAGAAAGCTTGGATAGATTTCATACTTGGTGTGTTGATGCATCATGGTGGGAGGAAGAACCTTATTGTTTTGGTGGAGGTCAAAGGTCATTTGGGGTCACCAGGGGTCAAACTCTGAAAACCTTGTTAACATGATATCTCAATGTAGGAAGCTTGGATAGATTTCATACTTGGTATGTGGATGCATTATAGTGAGAGGAAGAACCCTATTGTTTTTGGTGGAGGTCAAAGGTCATTTTGGGTCACCAGGGGTCAAACTCTGAAAACTGTTTACATGATATCTCAAATTAGGAAGCTTGGATGGATTTCACACTTAGTATGTATATGCATAATGGTAAGAGGAAGAATGCTGTCGTTTTTGATGGAGGTCAAAGGTCACCTGGGGTCACCAGGGGTTAAAGTCTGAAAACCTTGTTTACATAATATTTCACAGTAGGAAGCTTGGATAGATTTCATACATGGCATGTGGATGCATAATCTTCAGGGTACAAAGCATACAATTTTTGGTGGAGATCAAATGTCATTTGGGATCACCGAGGGTCAAAGTCTGAAAACCTTGTTAAACACGGCATCTCGAGGTAGGAAGTTTGGATAGATTTCATACATAGTATGTGGATGACTTATGGTGAGAGGCAGTACCTGTTATTTATGGTGGAGGTCAAAGGTCATCTGGGGTCAAACTCTGAAAACCTTGTTTACAAGATAGCTCAAGTTAGGAAGGTTGGATACTTCACATGGTGTTGTATTTAATCAATCAGAAAATCCCTACGAGTTTTGTCAGAATCAGATGCTAGTTGAAATCACCAGAGGCCAAAAAGCAAAAATTCCCAAGGTCAAATATGAACATGAAACTGTAATTTTCCAGCTCTTTAAGACCACATTCAACCAATGACTGAAAGAAACAGGACATTTTGGCATTATTTGGGATTACACATTAAGTGCTATATTCATCGAAACCGCAATGCATTTGTGCATTCTGGTCTTTTTCAATATGGGCCTCTATTTAGGCGAACCATATTTCCGGGTCCTGAGACCAAAATGGGGGCAACTTTAATGCTACGGCTGTCACGGCTGAGCTCTTATCCTCGGCAGTAGCCTTAGAATCAGTCATGGTGAGTAAAAAGTATATACAGTACTAAGCAAATTACAATACGAGAAGGTTTAAGTTTGAATGATGGTATGATACAGTGGCGATCTCTAATTATATATACAAGTGTGCTGTGTAAAACTACTGTTGCTGAGCCTTCCTAATATCCTTCAGAAAGGATGATAACACAGCATTATACCATTTACGCTTTACATTAGATGTGGCATGAAGGCCGTTATACAATAAATTAAATCTTGATCGGATTGTCGCACGCCTACCTCCCTGAGGAGTTGTTAACGACCTACGAACAGAAGACCTACGAATGTCCGAATGCAGTGATACGGTGCAAGAGGTACCACTATTCAGGGCAAAAATACGCCAATTGACCTCATCCAATACTTGGTATAAATAAACTTGAACAGGTCTAGCTCAGATAAAATAGAAGCTGTCAGGTTTTAACAATCCTGAAATTTCTTGAGGCTAGCATTGGTATAGTACAAAAACTTACTATAGTATCTGTTCTAACTGCTAGAATTCGAGACCTTAAATCTTCTAAAATACTAAACAAGTCGTTTGCACTCAATTGATTGACAGTGAGTAACCTATTACGTCTGACCGAGTCATATACAAACTTGGTTAAGTTATGATACCAGCGGCAACCCTTAAAATTAAATAATCCGACTGGTTATAAGATTGTAACTTTGCTAGAGTAAGCTGTAATAATTCGCCTAACTTAGCACCTCTACGGATATGTATGCTAAGTTTAGGGTGTTATACTCGGCAGGTTTTATATATCGGTCAAAATTGTGTGCCCTCGAATCTGCTACTAACAAACAAAGCACCTTACTAGAAGTAATGTTATTGTTCATAGCTCAATAATGACTAGTGTAATATTAAGTATGTCTGCTGCAGTAACAGCAAATAATGTAGACAATACGCAGGCTTAAATTGAATGAGCAGTAGTAGAATGGGTAGTAGTAATTCTTTACAAGCTTAACAACAATAAGTATATGAAGCCTCGCACGTAATGTAGTGTATCGTAAGGCTTGTTGTTAATGTATGTATCCATGGGCGTCGCCAGAAATTTTAAAAGGGGGGTTGTATTTTGTGTGAAGAAGGTAGTTATCTCCGCGTTCAGGTTAGCAGCAATGTCGCTCGCACGTATAGTGCGAGAACTATGGCGTGGGGTCCAGGGGCAAAGCTCCGGTGGGGGCCCAAGGGGCGACGCCCCTGGATGCTCTGAGGAGTTAGCCATTTCAAAAGTCTATAATGCGGTGAAATGATCGTCAATTTTGCTAGTTTGATAATGGCAAAAATATGATTCCATATAAGAGTAAAACGTAAACCCATGGTTGGGGATCAAAGAAAAAGCTTTTAAGTCTTAAAATGACAATGGCAACAGAACGAGAACGTTTTCCGTTTAAAGTTGGGGCCTGTCATGAGATCTATGGGCTCGGTGAAGGGAACCAACTGGTAGGATCCAGAGGTAAATGGTTTCCTGGACAAAGACCCTCTGAAGCTAATGGAATATAATGCTATGATTATTTAAGATTAGGGAGGTAAAATAGCGTTCCTAAAATAACAAATCGTAGAAAAGTTTTAAGCAAAATGAACTCTGCAAAGCAAAGAAATCAGAGAAAACCGTTCAAATCTGCAATGAATAGCGTCTCTTAAGTGCTTAAGTTATCAGGCTCTATAGAACAGAACAGTAATTTTGTGCAACAATGTAATTTTACCAATGTAGTTTGTTTTTTACTTTCAAACGTTCTCCTTTAAAGTGGACCTAAAGTCTAGAAATTCAAAAATATATATTTTAGATGTTACAAAATTAATCTTATTGGTCCAACTTCCATTGTCATAGCTTATTCCATTGCTGAGATATTAAATGTTAAAATTTATTCACTTAAATCCAAACAGTTCATTGCGCAATAATTTTTGACATTCTTGTTGTACAACTCACATTAAATGCTTTGTTTTCTTTTAAAATAAAAAATGTTTATATGACCTTGACCGCTTCCTGTTTTCTCGCATGACATGCTGTACAGAGAGGGCTTATATAGTCAAGTCACCCCAAAGCAGTAAGAACGCGATCACATTTTGGCACAAGGTGCGGTGGCTTTCAGAAAAACAAAGAAATACAAAGATTGTAATTTGAGTAGTACAACAATGACATCACAAATTATTGCGCAATCTACCTTTTTAAATCGAGTGAATAAACTTCAACATTTTATATCTCAGCTTAAGAAAGTCGTGTGAAGATGGGAATTGGACCATTGGAATTCAGTTTTCATGCTCTGTAATATATATTTTTGAATTTCCAGACTTTAGGTACACTTTAAGACCTAGAAAATACTGTACATGTCATTACTGGAAAGGTAATTGCAGCGAAATTAACCATTCAACATATTAAAAGAAATTTATACTTTGCAATGGCAGATAAAACCAGTTTCGATTTTTGGTACATCCTTTAATTAACGTTCCTGTGAAAACTTTAATGGGTTCTTTTGCACACCCCGACCCCCCTTGGTGACGCCCATGTGTATAACGTTACTGTGTAGTCGCATGGTTATATGGAATATTGCGCATTTTTTACGGTTTTTCTCAAATATCTCCATAAACTTACAATTCGTATCCATAAAATTATAACCAGAAAATCTTTAGTTCGTCGCCTTTAATTTGCCATAAAAAATACGCTTCTATTAAACGGAAATTGAGGAAGATATGGTCGATTGAACATAGGCACTTTAGGGAAGATTCCACTTTATTTCCCTAATTTTGCCAACCACCAAGTTGAAGTGATGGCGTACTTTGGCAATGTAAAATCGTAGGCTACGTCATTCAGGTGCTGCTGGAAATGGAATTTGGACTCTTTTGTAATAGCTTCGGGGCGTTTCATGCCAAGGTTTGAAAGTTTCACTACCTTTAATTCTGACCACCTTGAAAGAACCCGTTGAGCTAGTGTTGTGATAGCAGATGACTTGGGTCTTCTTTTACTTTAAGAAAAACTGCTGTCTGAGTTGCAATTTGTAAAACTTCGGAGCGGGTGACAGGATACCCCAACTTTGCAAGGAGGATAATATGGTCTTTAAGAAGACATTCTTCTTCATGGGGGATGAGAGATGGTCGTTCCCAGAGAGCTATCAAATTTTCCACTTTTTTTCTTCTTATGATGAAACCTAAGTGAGGATTCTGGGACACCACAAAGCTTTGCAGACTCACGTCTAGACCATGTCTTTTTCTTGACCAGATTGATGGCCCTTACCATTTGTTTTTCTTCAAAGGCTCAGTGGTATTTGCTCTGCATTAAACAAAAAGTGGCACCGACAAAGAAGGGAAAAGGGTGTTTAACATCATGTATCCAGGGGAAATATTTTATGAGCGTTAAAACGATTTTAGAGGTCCAAAATAAGTGGAAAATTATTGGAATATACAGCACAGCATTTGCACTCTACAACAAAACTTTCCCTTTAAGGCAAAAGTATTTTGACCCACTGCACACAAAACTAAAAATTACATTTCGTTGCCCAGCTAGGCTAAAGTCATTTGTACGCATGCACAGCATGTTAGTAAACAGATCCTGAAAATGGCAGGTCCTGACAACTTCGTTAACCTACGAAAATAATGGATTACTGACACCTGCCTCACAGCTTCTCCCCAAAAATATTGCAGAAGAAATAAAGGTAATTCATTTAGGTTTTCTGAACAATTTTAAGAGGAAAACTAACCTTAAATGGGTTCATTTCAATGAAAACATTGTTACGGTTCTACTCCGACAGTGGAATGGCTAGGATTTTGCGTCGTCACGGTGATATGGAGCAATTTGTGTTAGGCTGTGGATCTCGGGGAGAGCAAAATTAGGGACATTAGCGATACTTTTAAGTTGTAGTATGGTATGCAATGTGTGTAATGTTATGTGTGAATAGCTACGGAATTAGTTGACGAAAATCTCGAAGAGACTTACTGTTCCAGATACGGCCACACTGAGGTTGATAAGATGGACTTACGTCGGGTCACCACTTAAGAGATGTGCTATGGTAATGGTCTCACCTCTATTTTAGTAAGAGACCCAGTCATAAAACTGCAACAAAATGACGTCGCAGGACCTCGTGGTTTGAACTTGTTGTGGAACGGTGTAACAGCTACACACGACACTGAAGTCTCGATTATTTAATGGTCGGGCGGCTAATGCTGCCCGGGTATGACAAGACTGACAGTGTTGATGGAACTTGTAATTTCTTGTGTCTCCGAGACTTAGGCCAATAATTCTGAGTAACCGTAGTTTAGGACTGGAGGCTGTAATCGATGAAGTCTGAGAACTAACATCCAGCGTCTGTTCGTCCTGTTGGCTACGAGCTAATCAGCAGTGTCAGGCCGATGCTTACTGTGGGCTTTCCGGTCACTCGTTGAGTAATGCATACCATTGGACAGTCCTGCTGACGACATGCGGCTGCCTCGTGGCTTTTATGCATATGTATGTTGTGCACTCAGAAGTATATGTGAAGTGCTACACTGTCTTAGAAGAAGTGGATGAACTAAAATCAAGGTTAAAAGTTCTAACAGTAAAGTTACATAAGAAAAAGGCTGACAATGCTATTCAAACTACTACAAGGAATACGTTTTCATTAACTCTTTTGCCGATGTCCTGAACGGCCATTCGGATCAAGACAATCCTTCGGTGATCATCGATACGTAAGTCAAAATTCCTTTAGGCCTATTACACAACCAACCCTGCATGAGACTTTTGTCAGCCTGGATACCTAGTGAGTCTTTTAATGAATTCAAAGCACTCATAGCTGGTGATTCCATCATGTAGTATCCAGAGGGATTGCCACAATAAAACTTGAGCTCTTTGTCTCAGAGGCTATAAAACAACGGATTCACTTAATCATTTTGTTAATGTGCTTACACCAGAAAGCTTGTCGGGAATTCGAAACATTGTTCTTCACATTGCGATCAATGATTTGAGTCAAAGTATTCAACATGATGAAGTGTCTAGAAACCTAATAAAACTTGTTTGATCACATTAATCAGAATGTTCCTAACTGCAACATAAAATTTTTCGGTCTGTATCCAAGATGAGGGAATGGATAGAGTTAACTCATACAATGAAACTATCAGTATGTAGCGCAAAGTCATGTCATATTGTTGACAATGTCTCACCGTTTACTTAATTAAACGAGGGTGTGGATGATTCAGCTTTGGCAGAAAAGGGCCGTCTAAACTGGAGAGGTAATAGCAGATTAATCCATTACTATAGCACCCTCGTGACTTCCATTTTTCTACAGACTGTATCACAACAGTCATCATGGTCCTTTCCTTGCGTAAACTTAGCAGCCCAGCATCAAGGGACCCCCACTGAATCAACGCCGTCACCCCCAAAGCAATACTGTAAAAATGGAAGAAGACGCAATTGTGGTAGGGATCCTTAACGTAGGGTAAAAAAACTAGGGTGCTTAAACTGTAGAGGAATGAACCACTCTCAAGCTAATTGTAGAGTAAAGTCGTCATTCACCAACCGAGGCTGTTTTAACTGAGGAGAGATGAATCATTCACAAGCAAATTGTAGATTCGATGGCAAATTCAGTATTAAAATTGCAATTATTTTGGCCATAAATCAAATAATTGCATGATTCAATAGGATATTGGCGAAGATGAGAGAACCGTCAGCCTGGTGCAAATTGCTCTAGGGTTTTAAATGAAAATTCATCAAGAAATCCAAACCCGGTAAGTGTATCCCACAATAATTCATTCAAAGATGCTGCACTTATGGATGGTTCTATTCCCATTACTTCAATGAAAGGGCTTATCTTAACATCAGAGGACTTTCCTAAAAAAATAGAGCAACTACGGCTCGTACTTGTTATAAAAGCTTTTCATATTTTTTGTTTAAACGAAACAGTTTGCGATCCATGTATCGATGATGGTGATGTTCAACTAAAAGATTTTTGTATTTATCGTAAAGATAGAAATAGGCATGGTGGTGGTGTGGCGACATATGTAAGTTCTTCTCTCTAACACAAAATCAGCGATGATTTAAGGGATGATAGTGTTGAAAGTATCTGCGTAGAAGTAGAGTTTATAGCTACTGCACTTATACCGATATATAGTCTATCTATCGCCCGCCAAACTCGCCCGTTTCATTTTTCAACAGTTTCTCAGAAATGCTATCGACGGCATCGTGTGAAAAGAAAGAAACAGTGACACTGGGTGCTTTAAATTGTAAAGTTGAACCCAGCGTTAGGGATTCTAATGCGAGGCATTTAAGATTTATTACATACCTGTATCAATAGAAAATATCATAGAAATACAAACTAAGGTATCAGAAACTTCACGCACAGTAATATTAACTGCTATGAGGGAGAGACATAAAGAAACAAAGGTATCTGTATATCAATTTTTAATTTCCACAGTTGTTGGTACCAAAACCAAATGAATAACTCCAGTAATTGTATTGTGTACAGAAATTTTTCAAAAATTAATGAAAATTGTTTTAGAAATGACCTACAAATTTAAGGTTTTGATGATATTTTATTGTGCAATAACGTTGATAATGCATGGAAACTTTGGCAGAATAAGTTTATGAAAGTTGTACATATGCATGCTCCCAAGCGCAGTAAAAGGGTGCGGAGTCGCCCGTGTCCATGGCTGTCACAGAATCTTGTTAAAATGATGAATTTAAGCCTATTTCCGACAACAAAATTATTTTTCTATCTAGTGCCTAAGAAATAAGGCGACACATAAACTGTCGCCTTAATGACAAGTGTCGCCTTAATGTCGATGAACTAGCATGAACTCTCGCCTTAAGGTGTAATCCATGCTAATAATAATGATGATGATGATGATGATGATGATGATGATGATGATGATGATGATGATGATGATGATGATGATGATGATGATAATAGGAATTTATAAAGCGCAAAATGCTGAAACCTCTAAGCGCTGAGAGGAAAACAAATACATCGAAATAGAAAGAACAATTATGACGTTATCATTTCACAATAACCGTAAACAGGAATTCAGTAGTTTCCAACCTGCCCAAACAAGTGTGCAAAACACTTTTAAACACTTTTCAATATGTTCGTCAATCAGGTTTTTTTCTCCATTGGGTAGGTGGAGTAGCTACCCAGTGGGTTTATATTCGCTACAATGATCCAAGAAATAGTTTATTGGATCATCTGGTTATAAATCGTCACTGCAGTTCTAAGCTTTGCCAAAGATAACCCCATTGTACATGCGAGCCGCCTTACAAAACACGACTTCTGCAAAGAGGGAGGGACTCCCCTCCCCTGAAACTCTAACCAGAACAGTCTACCCTAACGAAAAACATGATAAAAATCCTGGTAATTTAATAGTAAGAAAACGTTATATATTACTAGCTAAGGTGTCAAATTTGTGGGGAAGGATTCATGACTGGTTCATTATATGTAGCCTAGGGACCTTGGTTAATATGTGCGTTAACAGAATGATCTCCTTTTCACAGCAGGTATGAAAGAAAAACTGTCTAATGCTGAAACAGAATATCATTTTAAAGGAGCTTCACTTATCTTTAATATATGAAAAGCCACCAACCTCTGACCTCAGGAGAAAACAACGACATCTGCGTTTCTGTTTGTAAAACTTACCTTCGTTCAAAGTATTCACATTGGAATGCAGATCCTACTTTCTTTTATGGTAACTTGCTGGTTTATTGATCTTGCTATTAATTCCCACTCCCAACAAAAAACCAACAATGTTAACTTTTTTGAAGAAGACACCAGTTTGACCTCAAACAAGACTCCAGTTAGACACCATATTTGTATTGCACGAACTTTGCCTTGATGTCGCTATGGTCCAAACCCATAGTCTAGATGGAGCTAGGGAGGGAAAGCCCCCTGGAAAGCAGGATGTAAGCAGGATAAACGATGGGCACCTAAGGCTAAATCATTCTTATCAATAACTTTTCAGGTAATTCTGAGCTTACATTTAAAAGACACTGGCTGGAAGTCGTCGTCATGCTCAGTTTTAGTCTTTTCTTAGTGGGGCTTCCGTCCATTTGGACGCGAACAGTCATGCGCCGAAATGCTTTTGTTTTGGTAAGCCAAACTCCGGCCTCATTTCAGTATCCACTTTCATTGAAACACTACTACGATTAGCGTGACGCTGTTTGTTCATTTATGAATAATCATGAACAGAGAAATTTTCATTGTTTGATAGCAAGACATTCGCATTTTTTGCCTCGAGAAATTAAATCTTGTTTTTTTCAAAGAAACATAATTGAAAAGGAATCTATAATTGCACTTGTGAGTAGGTTACAAACGTTTTAACTGAAATCAAGAGCTTTCTTCCGTTTTTCGTTTTTTGTGGTTAACTTTCTCTTTACACAGTCTTCGGCTGAGGCTTCAACTGCAGGGCCTTCTTAATGAGCTTAAAGTGTACCTAAGTTTGAAATTTCAAACGTGCCAAATGCATCCAAATGGTCTAACTCCTATCTTCACAGGACATTCTTGGGCTGAGATATAAAATGTTTAAGCTTAATTCACTCAATTTAAAATGGTAGATTGTGCAATCATTTGTGATGTCATTCTTGTATTACTCAAATTACCGTCTTTGTATTTCTTTATTTTTTCGAAGCCACTGCACCGTGTATTAAAACGTGATTGTTGTCTTACTGTTGTAGGGTAACTTGGCTGTATAAACCCTCTCCACAATACATGCTTTGTAAGGAAACATGTACAGTAAATGTTCCAAGGTATATGAACATGTTAATTTCAAAAAGAAACAAAAGCAGGTAATGCGAGTTGTACAAGAACGACATTACAGATTATTGCGCCATCAACTATATCAAATTAAGTTAACACACTTTAACATTTTATATCTCAGCAACTTAGGAAGCATGAAAATGGAAATCGTATGAATGAAAGTTCTTTTTTAACCTCTTGAATATATGTTCTTGAAATTCTAGATTTAAGGTCTACTATAAAGCTAGTAAAGGATTATAAAAAATCACTATTCAATTTACTATACTACCATTTTCATCTACAGCATTAAAGGAAGGGTTTAAGCAAAAAATAAATTTTCATAAGGGAAAGAGAAACGAAATCAACGCAATGTTATCTTGACCTTGAAGCAAATAGGGATATAAGCTCTCTACAAGGACTTAAATTAAAGTTTGTAAATTTTCCGTGGTATTCATACATTCACATTCTGATAACATGGCGTTATGGAGGAAAACATGGTTGTAAAGTATAAAGAAAAATAAAAGAGAGTGACTGTTCATCAATGTGACGTTATGGTGTCGTATGTGCTTGTTACAAATTCACTTTGGGTTGAAAACGTGAAAACTTTAATTGCAAATATCTTGAGAACCACACATCGGATTTCAATGCAAATTTCACCAGAATGCTTAGATTAGTGGTTCTCAAACGCGGCCCTTAGAGCCGCATGCGGCCTCCGGGACCTGCGACCTCTGAATTTATTTTACGTTTTGAGAAAATCATAGTCGACAAGAAAAATGCAGCACACGAGGAAAAGGGGGCGAATAATCTATGACATGTATCTGCGGCATGTTCCTTGATCAGTCATATCTAGCCGACACTTATTTCGTAGGCTGAGCTGTTGGCAACCATGCTATGTACACGGTAACAAATAGTTATGTAGTGCGTTGGGGAGTAGTTGTATGATTTGATTTCGTGTGCTGTGCTGTTGGCAATCATGCTATGTACACTGTGGCATATAGTTATGTAGTAGCGTAGACTCGTTGGGGGAGTAGTTGTACTTGTAGTGACAAAGCTTCTAGTAAAGTCATATCTCGGAAATTTAATTATCGAAGTAAGGTGACTGTATGTAGCATGTTAAACGTGTGTTGATTGGTAACTGAAATTAAAATTTCTGCAAGTTATCTTTCGGTAATAAAAAAAAAAAAATCAAATGTAATCAGAGTGGCATTCTACCGAAGCGTATTGTTGTCAGGTAAGACTTTTTTTTCAACTTTTCCAATGTTAAAAAAAAAACTTTTCGTACGTTCGAAAATCTTTTCGTACGTTCAAAAAACTTTTCGTACGTTCGAAAAACTTTTCGTACGTTCGAAAAAACTTTTGGAACGTTCAAAAGTCTTTCCGTACGTTCGAAAAAAAAAAAACCTTTTCGTACGTTCGAAAAAACTTTTGGAACCTTCGAAAATCTTTTCGAACGTTCAACAATCTGCTGGTCTGTTTTGACGCACGGTTCTTTTAATGTGAGTCGAAACGCAAAGCCGTAGTTGTTGTAGTCCTGTATTTGAATAAATGCAAATATTCAGGCAAGTAGTCAAGGCTTCCTTGTTGTGACTCTACTCCCATTGCAATTCACCTTCGTTGAGAGTACAGAGAAATAATGGATCAAGTTAACCAGTTGGTGAGATTTTACTTTCATCTCGGATTCAATCACAAAGAAATAGTCTTTTGTTTACAGCAATGTCACGGCGTTCACTTAAGTTTGACAACTGTGCGGAGGAGACTAAAGGGGATGGCCTTGTATCGTAGGAGAAAGTCAGATTTACTTGAAGTAGCTCTGTTTGTTATGGAAGAACTTGAAAGGCATGGCCAGTTACATGGGTATAAAACAATGCATCTTAAG